>AYEL01060841.1:0-72394 GCA_000484575.1 Olivierus martensii | reverse complement strand
TCTTAGTGTGTCTAATTCCCGTGTTCTGGACCCCTTGTGCCAGGACTCTCACCTGCTCATCAATTCGGTCGCACTAACGCGTATATACCGTCTCGAAACCTTACAGTATTGGTGGTGAAGTTATTAACCCTTTGCACTCTGATGTCAATAACATACTTGACAGGCCGAAGACCTGCTACAACTCCGTTGTCAATAACATATTGACAGGGTCTGGTGCCCTTATTTTTATTTATATTGAAAAATAAATTTTCAAAATATCATTTTCTGTCATATTTTTCATTGTTTTATCATAGTAACCAAAATTTTGCTAAAATTTGGATTTTTAATTAAATTTTTAATTAATTTTTTAATCGTTTTATAATCAGATTTACTAATATAATGCCATCTTTGGATCGCCAAAAATTCAAGAATAGATTGTCCGAATTTATCCGACTTGTTCTATCATGTTCCACATTTCGTTTTTTACAGATATCTTGATCCAATTAATTATAATTTGGGAAAGTTTGACCTTTACCGATATTTTGTTCCAATAATTATAATTTGGGAAAGTTTGGCCCCTTGTAAATAATATGATTTTAATGCTTTTTCACACATAAAACTTAAAAGTTTGGCCCCTTCTAAATAATACAATTTTAGCGCTTTTTCACACACAAAATTCAATAAATTAGTTTTATTTAAAAATTTATAAATTTTAACTTATCAGTGAAACAAAGCAACCTATACCACACTTGACGATCAACACAGAAGCTTGCAACCGAGACTCTGGCAGGAAATATCTAACGGTTTTTCGAAATCAGCCGATTGTTTGTTTATATTAGTTATACTTTAAAAATTACACAAAAATTTAAACAATAAAGTAATTTTTGTATAATCCCTAGTTGAAACAAGTAATTTGTAGACCAGGGATACATAATTATTGTCAAACAGTGTCCATCCAAGGTCAATTACATGACCTTAGGCTCTGGACTAGTTACATTTTTATAACTAAGGGGAGAGCCGTGAAAACCTATCAAAAATATAAATAAATATCTTATAATTTTGAACACCGTATAATAATTTAAATTTTCCAAAAAATATGTAAAATTTTGCTATCATTTAAATTATTTTGTGATTTTATTTTTAAATGAATTATTATAAGTAATAAATATAAATTCGAATTTATATTTATTTCTGATAATAATTCATAGATATATAAAAAAAATTTTACATGCAATACAGAAATTCACATTATCATCGACATCACATTCTTTTTCCTTGTCAATAATGCATAGGATAAACTACAATAACTCTCAACTACAATTCAACATGTTATTTTACATGTTTATTAGTATTTGGGCATATAAAAAGTATTTAGGCTGATTCAATTTTATCAACGAAAATTTAATGGCTACTTGATTTTCTATTCTTTAAAGATTTATAGCCCGAAATAAAAACAGTTAAATGGATTTGCATAAAATGTACTAGTTGTATTTTGGGAAGTAGCAACCTAATAATATCTATTATATATTCGAATTGACACAATAGGTATTAAAAGTCGCGATATTTCATCGCTAATGTCTAATTTTGTAATCGGTATATGTGAAATCGGATGTTTCTCTCCAAATAGTAGATTTTTAATTTTAAGATAAGAGTGAATATTGCTTACTAATGATGCGCGCTTCTCGCTCTGTAAAGTAGCAACACGCACACGACCCCGTGTCGCATCCGCTACGAGGCAAACAAGCGCATTATTTGCGAATAGATCATCTGCTATCAGGGCCTTTCAGAGAAAATGCAAGGTCCGAAACAACTAATATTTTTGAGGTCCTTCAAAATGACAAAATTGACAAATATACAGTAGTAAAGGCCGTGACACACTGAAGGCGATGCGAAGCGAAGCATAAGAAGCGCGAAGTTGCTGTTTTGGACTAGCTTTTCCCGTGCGGCTACTCGAGTTAACGCGCGTGGCCGCGCAAAAGGAGATGAAAAAGTTGAACTTTTGACCAAGCAGCACGCGAGAACAATACGTTGCGGCAAGACGCGAAGGAAGCAATCAACTTATAGAAACGAATGTTTTATATTCTTGGAAAATGGAGAAAATTGAAGTGTGGTTAGGATTCAGATATAGAATTTGTTTTAGAAGTACAAAAAAGATCATGTCTACATGACATGAGATTAAAAGAATACCGAAAATATACGATCACTTCTTTCTAATTACAAATCAACCACACTCCGCAAACGACCTCTACCGGCAAATCCATGAAACATGAGAAGTAACTCGACTGCAATGTAGACAGGCTGCAGCGCAGTGCAACGCGAAGCGAAGGATGCAAATGTTTTTCTGTCATCTTTGCTTCGCTTCGCGTCGCGTTCAGTGTGTCACGGCCTTAAGTGTACAAGAAAAGCGAAAGCATTCATTGAGAATTTCAAATTTTGGCAAACACTAAGATAAAAAATATACAAATGTATTTTTTCTAACATATTGAGTTATAAATTGAGGTCCTTAAAAAAATTGTGAGACCTGGAGCAGCACCACTCTGATAGCCCCCGTCTATCAGAGGGGGGAATCTTACAATTAATACAGATAAATTTCTCGAAAATTTGTCAATATAATGCTCAATATATTCAGAGGTTTTATATTATCTATCTATACAAATTAGAATTTTCATTATTTTTACTATTTTGGATTAATCCTGTTTAATTATATTTAATTATTTATTCCAATAAGATTTCAAATTGAATTTCAAAATTAAAAATTTGCATATTTTATTCAACAAAGAGATGCTATAATAGATAAATTTTAATCAAGAAACTTTAATTTAATTTTTAAAATTACACTGCAGATTTCAGTTTTATTTGATTCATTTTAAGAAATAATCAACTAATCAATCATTTAATATAACCATTCCCAAAAAAGTTTATGAAATTTATTATTTGTTGTGATTAATTTAACAATTAGCATTCTAGTTCTTAATTTATTGGGCGCTAGAATAGGAAATAATGTATTTTCCTAATACTGTACAATAGTATACATATATAACTTCTTATGATATGCAAGAAAAATTGAAAATGATTTTGTTTTACATGCCTTTGTACAAAAAAAAAATTCTAACTACCGATGTTTTCAAATATATATTAACTTCAGAAAAATTATCATTAATTGCTCATTCTTAAAAGTTATTTATTTTTTTTCGTGAAATGCAATACACTAATCTATAATATTGTATAGTATCTTATTTTACTCATCATTAGAAAAGGAAAAATGGCAGAATCCAAAATATATGAGAAAAAATAATTTCATTGAAGCAAATGTCGAAAAGAGGGAAACTTTTATTAAAGAATTTCTATATTATGCATATGAATTGCATTGTTTAAATGCATTTGTATACGAAATTATTATTTATAGAAATTTTTCTTTTCTTTTTTTTTTAATATTTTTAGATAAAAATTTACATAAGTCCAGTTCTTATATCAAATATAGTGTTTGAATCATATAAATTCTACATTACAATATAACATTTTTTATAGATCAGAATTGATCTATAAAAAGATTTACAGAATTGCGAGGGCATAATAGAAATAGCATCAATCGAAACATGATGAAAAATGAATAAATTTTCCAAAAAACCATACTTCTGTAAGGTAAAAACGATGATGAAATAAAAGTATCTAACTCGGGTAATATCTACATCGGTGTTTGCCGCCATCTTGAAAGCCGAGCTAGATTTTGGAAATGAATCTTTAAATTAATTATATTAAAATTAACAAACGGAATTGTCGATTCGGACTTAATCATTTGTCGATGGAGACGATCTTTAATTCTCTAATGTATATATCGGAAAGCAGATAGAGATTTAACAATTTAAAAGATATATTAGAGAATTAAATATAAGGTATTCACAAATTTCCTTTTGCTAGCGATGATTGTCTTTAATGTGTCTCCCGTCGTTCAATATGCCGTTATCGCGCTGACAGACAATGAATTTTCAAGATGGCAGCGTGAACGAATTCAGCTGCTACGCTCAGTAAATACTTTTATTTCATCGTTCATTTTCTCTTCACCTGATCCTTCTGAAAAATTATTCAGCTTATCGTATCTTTCGATCAATGCTATTCCTGTAGTTTTTCGCCATTCTAAACTAGTACACCAGATTTATTCTCTATTAAAGTAATCAAAATTAAAAATTTATCTACTTTACACGGTTATTTTATAGATGTACATTTAATTCATTCTCATAATATAAGAGGTATCACAATCGGTGATATTTTTATTCAGATATTTAAATTTTTAATCGTATAAATACTTTTAATTGTTAATTCTTTTTCAACGAAATTTTTATTAAATTTTAGAATGAAACATAAATTTATCGTAACATTATATATCACTTTAAAAATAAATAAATATATATATTTTTTCATTAAAACATTGATTATAAAATTAAAAATACTATTTATGCTTTTTAATTCAATTTACTATATATCAGGAGTGGCCAAGCTTCATGTCATTAAGAGCCATATAGGAGAATCTCAAATACTTGAGAGCTGCAGTCAGTTTCTTTTTGGGTCAATGAGAACCACATCAGTTTTTCGGTTAATCTTAACAATGGCTTTAAAATTAATTATTATTTATTGTACAGGCATAAATAAATGCATACATACATACTACATTTGCATAATATGCATACTGTATTACAATAAACACTATTACAAATATATTATTTTTAAAAATTATGTAGGTATTTGCTCCATATGAACTATTGAATTTCATGCTGTGGAGCCAGATTGAAGGTACCAAAGAGCCGCAATTTGGCTACAATTGTTATATATAGTATGCACGAACTTAGCATTCTCATAATTATTCTAATAAATGGGATGCTATTTATTTTTTAATCCTATAGAATGCCAAAAAATTTATTTAGCTCTTTATTTAGGCACATTTTTAAATTTTTTGATACTAAAGTTCAAATAATTCAAAGTTTAAAATTAAAAAAAAAAAAATTTTTGTAGAAATTTCAATATTACTTTCAAATTACGCCTTTTATTACGATAACCATATAATTAAAATCTGAAAACATGCAAAACATTAATATATTTGAAGACAAACTTGCACAAATTTATTCCAGTGATTTCTAAAATTATTATTTTTCAATAATTTCATACAGTGTTTAATAGAATAATTATTGTATTTTTGATTATACTCGAATTCTCTATAGTTGAACTGATGTATATAATTATTGATGAAAACTATAGCTATTTTTTTGCAAGCTGATGATTGTTCTTTACGTGTTTCCCGTCATTCAATACGCCGTTAACCCGCGTCAGACAATGAATTTTCAAGATGGCAGCGTGACCCAATTCAGATGCTACGTTCAGTAAATACTTTATTTCATCGGTAATTTTCTCTTCATTGATTTTTCTGAAAAATAAAAAATTAAATGCCCATATCAATACGCAAAACTTTACGACAAATTTTTTCTTCACCCTGTAGGATGTTCCTAAAAGATCTGACCAAATTTCAATCACAAATGCTACATATCAAAAGAAAGAAAAAAGTCTGCTGCATATAAACATGGATGCAGAAATGTTTCCTTTTTGAGATAATACAGGGTGTAAAAGCATAAGTCGTATACGTAACTCCCGCAGAAAAGTGCCAAATCATGGGTTATTTCTAGCCATTCACAGATATATAACACTAGTTTACACGGTGTAGGGATTAATGTACGGCGGCCGGATGGCCGAGTGGTAACGCGTTGGCGTACCACACTGGAGGACCCGGGTCTGGTTCCGGTTTTTTTTTCGTGGTACTGGGTCCGCCCGGTGATCCCCGTCCTTCACTATCCGGCCCCCCTCCACGGGTGTGGATGCAGCCCGTGGTTGGAACTGGCCCCGCCCCTTAGTAATTTCCCTGATTGGAAAGGGGCGTAAAATGAAAAAAAAAGAGTGATTAATGTACAGTTCGTTTTGTTACAGTTGTTTGCAAATCCCAATTTACTACAGCCATTATGGACAAGGGCAAAAGCATACTATTTAATAGACCTATTTAGCCTATTTTATGCTTTTACACCATGTTTTACACTGTGTGTTATCTCGAAAAGGAAACATTTCCGGACCCATATTTATATAGACTTTATGCTTTGTTTTGATGAGTAGCATCTATGATTTAAATTTAGCCAGACTTTTAGGAACATCCTATAATATATAAATATTTAGCATTTAAATTATTAAGGTATTCAATCTTTTTAAATGATTTATTTATTACGGATAAAATATATAGCACAAATTAAAAATTATATTTAAAAATATCCAGATCTAATACTTAGGTAAAACAGATGATAGTGAACATGGTAATGAACCGAAAACTATAATACAGTAGAATTATATTTTCACAGTCAGATATGGCTAATCATCGATCTAATTAAGGAGTAGAAATATGTAGCAATAGATATATGACATGACTAGACTTGCCTAATTCACATCCTCCAGTCGTTTGATCATATAATTTCAGGCCCGAATACTGAATACGAATCAAAATAAGTTATGAAAAGTTAAACAGCAATAGAATGATGATGTGATGTTTCTGTCAATATTAGAAAAGATCACTTCACGAGAAATATTTATTAAATTAAGGAAATTCAGTTAACAAGATTAAAAGATATTTAAAAGTATACGTTACGTCGGATGGCAAAACTATGGCAGGTAAGAAATTTTGCGTATACACGATATGATAGCGGAAAAAATGTTTAATATAATTTACTGTATACTATTTTGTGTATTGATAAAATAAAACATTAATGTAATTTTTAAGAAAAAAATATTAGAATAAATTAATAAAAATAAATATCTTACTGGTATATCTAATTATTTTTTTATACTTTTGAAATTTCATCTATATTGGCACGTATCAGTTCTTATATGATAAATAAGAATAATGCATCTCAAAATAGATTCGCGACCTCTGCGTTACATATACTATTATTAATATTTGTAACATAGTGGCTTATTGAATTAATATTATAACGTGTAAAAATTAAACATTATTCCACTCAATATTCTAGTCGGCCGCGTGGTAAAGCTGTAGCTTACTACCCCGGAGAATCCAGTCGGCCAGATTAGCCGCGTGGAAACGCTTCAACTTTCCACTCTGGAGGACCCGGGTTCGAGTCTCGGGTCCCATCTCTTCAAAATATTTATTATGGGTTCCGGGCCCGGCCCATCGATCCTCGTCCTCCACAATCCGGATGACCCCTCCGCAGGGGTGGGCAGTCTGGGGAAGGGCGTGTTTCGCCCCGCCACATAGAATGGAATGTGGCGTCATCTGTTGACAAAAAAACTCTACAGAATCCGGGTTCAAATCCGGCCCATACCTCCAGTTTTTCAGGAGGGTATGGGCTCGGCCCGTTGAACTCCATCCTTCAACCATCCGGTTGATCCCATCACGGGTATTGGCCAGCCTGTGATGGGCTGTATAAATGGCCGCCGCCAGATACAGAATATCCCATGAGGATATTGCGGTTTAACAAAACTAACTGAATTGCTAATTACTTTCTGTATATATGTACACAATATATTATACATGATAAGTGTAATGGAAGTAATATGTGTAATGTGAAAATATATAGTATTTTCATAAGGAGAATCTATAAACTACGTCACGCCATTTCAAATACATTTTGATTCCTCCCATCCTTTTGTCATTTTTTGTTACACCAAACTTGACCCCTCAGTCTGTGACGTGACATATCTGAAGATCACCTATGTTCTATTTAAAAATACTCCGATTTTCGTAAAAAATATATAAAATGGTAGAAAATAGGAATTACTTGATCATACAATTTAAAGATGACGCCACTTTCCATTCATGGAGAATACTAATGGCCGGTTTCACCATGACCTTGAGTGCCCATTTGAACTCTGTTCTAATTTGAACCTCGTTGGTGAAACCGGGCGTAAGTGATTGGGCGAAACAAGCCTTTTTACAGGCTGCCCACCCGTGCGGAGAGCGGGGATCGACGGGGTGGGCCCGGACCCCATGATAAATATTTTCGAGAGGTGGGACGCGAGACTCGAACCCGGTTCCTCCATAGTGGAAAGTTGAAGCGTTTCCACGCTGCCAATCCTGCCAACGATAATGTTGATTCTTGTTTTTTCATATTTTACGCCCCCTTTCCAATCAAGGAGATTACTAAGGAGGTGGGGCCGGTTCCAACCAAGGGCTGTACCCACACCCGTGGAAGGGGGCCGGATGGTGAAAGACGGGGATTACGGGGCCTGACCCAGCACCCCGAAAAAATCCGGGATCAGACCCGGGACGGGAACCCGGGTCCTCGTGCGTGGCACGCCAACGCGTTACCACTCGGCCATCCGGCCTCGATTCTTGTATGTTTGAATAGAAATAATTTAACGCATATATGCATCCATAGTTCACACCGATAGCTTTCGCTTGACACATTTATGCGTCCATAGCAGTCAAAGGTTAATTAAAAAATGCATATTTATTTATAAACGTTGTTTATTTTATTTATACATATAAACCATATTTTGAGGAATCCTGCACTAACTGAATTTGGGACTGCATGCAGGTAATCCGGCCAACAGTTGTAGACATTAATTTATGGAAAGTCATTCAAGTTTTGCATACAAACGCCACATATGGTAGACTCATTTGTCTTGCTTTAACACGCCTCAACTTTATCCGACCACATTTTCGTCGAACTATGAAGAAGAAAAAAAAATAAATCATTTGGAAGGAAAGAAAATGCTTGAAACTGCAGTAAAATATAGGATGTCTTGTAATGGTTAGGACAAAATCAAACCACAAGTTTCTTGCATCAAAATAATTAAAAAAGTTCTTATAAATATAATATAGACTCAAACATGCTGCATATAAGAGAAATATGCACATTTTATAGTATTGGTTTTTCTAAGATGAATACTCATAAATAATAATTTATGAGTATTGATAACAATATATGATCATAATAATTTATGAGTATTTAATTAATGAGATAAATTAAAACAACAAAATTAACATCAAATTATCATCGTAAAAAATCAAAATTAATATTAATGCAGTTTAACATTTTATTACATTTTTCCATCTTAAAAACGTAAGAAAATGTTAAACTGCATTGTCAATTTTGTTTTTTTTTTTTAAATTTATTTCATTGATTAAACATGTTTCCTTTATGATCTTAAATAAAATGTGCATGTTTTTTTAATGCGGAGTTTTTGTATTATGTTTATAAGAATTTTTTAATAATTTTGATGCAAGAAATTCGTGATTTGATTTTGTCCTAACCATTACAGGACATTATTGTATATCGAACAACAAGATAAGGCAGAATCCATAAACTACTTCAGGCTGTATTTTTTGATGAACAGATGACACCACTTTCCATTCTGTAAGAATACTAAATGACGGAACGAAATAAGCTCTTCCACAGGCTACCCATCCCTGCAGTAGTCAGCCTGATTGTGGAGGAAAGGGATCGACGGGTTGGACCCGGACCCAAGATTTCAAGGGATAAGATCCAAGACTTGAACCCGGGTCCTCCAGAGTGAAAAATCGAAGCATTTTCACATGGCCAATCTGGCCTTTTTCTTAGACATTTATATCCAATTTTAACGATTTAGTTGGAAGTTAAAGAATATATGTAACAAAGTATAAAGTAATTCCTATTTTCTATTATTTTATGTTTTCTATTTTTTATTTTTATGTAAAATCGAAAATTTTAAATAAAATGATGTGTTTTCAAATTTGTAATATCGGAAGTCAAGCTTGGTATGATGAAAATGACAAAAGGTGAGGGAAGAAATCAAAAAGTTTTTGAAATAGCATGACAAATTTCTATATATTTATTAATAATTATTTTCATTAATTTTGAGCATTTATTTCTATGAATTGTATTCTATTTTTTTTTTTTAATTTTATTGCAATGAAATTATAAATTAAACTTTTGTATCATGTTTTGCAGTTTTGCTTTTTCAGTCATTTCAGTTTAAACAAATAAATAAAATATTATAAATTTAATTAAATTCTGATAGTAGAAATTATTTAATTAATTCAAGCTACGCAATTTTGAGATTTCTAACAGAATAAGCGATCAATTTAAACATATTTCCCCCATCTAATTTAATATGCATACTTCGGAATTTGAATTGAACATTTGATTTGAATAATTTATATATATATAATAAACTATGATAATCATTTCACAATAATAGCATGGATATAATAAAATGACTTCATTATCTTATTCCAAAGAGACTATCTTTATATTAGAATTACAATCAAATTAAGACATTACTTTGACAACTACAATTTAATAGTTAAACTATCATATTAAGATAGGAAAAGTTGTCTTGTTACAACAACACTAGTTAATTATAATAACATTTAGATATATTTTGTATTAAATAAAATTTTAAATATTCATATAACATGCTTATGTATTAAATATGTTAAGAAATTAATGTTTGCTGTAAATAAGAAAAAATATTTTTTTGCATATTTTAGTTTGACAAATTTAACATTATTATAACTCTTTAATTTTGACTCTGATCATTCTTTTAGATAGAATGAAAAGAATATAGATTATTTAGAATTTTATCGTAAAAATTCGGTTTTAATGTTAATATATTTATTATGCTTTCTAATCACAAATGATTATAACTTTATTACTAGAATGATAATGTGATACATTTTTTCCAGTATATTTCTATCGTTTCAGCCAAATATTTTGCATATAATTTGATCTGTTTTGCGTGATTGACAGAGTTAAAGTCTTTTACTTCCTTAATTTTAACATTTCAGTAGCATCTATTATCTGAAGGAGGCGAAGAAATTTAAAATCATTGTCACATATTTCACTCAAGCACCAAGATAGATTTTTGTTCAATAAAAGGAGGAAAGTTTTCAGACAAAATATCAATCGAATCTTCTTCGATTGAAGGAAAAATCATATAATATTTCTGATTGATTTATTTCTAAACAATTTGTTTATTTAATTAAAGGATGAACTACGAAAAAATTCTGCCTATTAAGTATGACTATAAGTAAAAATTTTATGATTTAAATAAGAAGCTATATTTTTTACAGGCATTCTTGGGTTTGGAACAGTATCATCACATTATTATGTAAGCAAAATATAATGCTGCATCACGATACAGTATTCACATCACTCAAAATAACACTACTTTCATATAAAAATATGAAGTGATTGAATATCTTATAGAGATATTCTAGAATAAACATCGACTATGCCTCCATAAAATAAGGTTGTTCCATCTGTTTATTTCTTTAAATATAAAAAATTTCATACTTCACAGATTTCACATTCTTGATATAAATGCATGAATATATGAATAATAAATGTTGATAAATGATTCTTAATTTACAAATATTCTTAAGATACTTCAAAATATCTAGAAATAATCTATTTATATTTAAACCACAGATATTTTGTTCATTTTAAAATTATATTTACAACATAATTTTTATATTTACCATTATTTATTTGGGCACAAAGGAAGGAAGCAATACTTGCGCTCCACCTTTGGCCCACAAGGTACACCTCCGTGTTTAGCAGGTCTTTTGATTTGGCGCATTCTTTGCTGCACACTATTATCTCCACATGTTTTAGTACAAGCTGACCATTCTCCCCACGGAGTCATCTTACAATCAATGGCTAAAAATTTATTTTTTAATTAGAAGCGCTTATCTATATAGACTTATGATAGGTTTAATAATCTGTTTTGCAGGGAGAAAAAAATGAAGCGATATTTTTATTGAAAATCATCACTTACAACAAGGAGGAATATCTTTGCACTTCTTTCTTTTAACCAATCTTCGAGGACAAGGTTTCCCTCCATTTTTCGATGGGATTTTAATCATTCTTCTTTTCTCTTTTCTTCCATTTCCGCAAGTACGTGAGCATGGTGTCCATTCAGACCATGGAGTAACCATGCAATTAACAGCAGCTTCTTCAGTATTATTAAAAGGTTGTAAAGGAGATGTAGATAATGTTGCCGAAGGAATCGCAGGAGGTGCTTAAATAAAGTTATAAATATTAATAAGCATATTTTAAAATATTTATATAAATATTCATCTGTCTTTCTGCTTTATTTACTCACCTTTCATCAGCATCCCGCATGTCTGAGTGCAATCAGAATAACTTTCGAATTTGTTTCTATTTCCTCGACAACCTCCATAAATAAACTGTATGCAATCTCTTTTAGTAAAGTCATAATACCATCTGGCAAAATATCCTCTGCAAGGACCAAGTTCTTTTGGTTGCATGCAAATTTCTAACATACAAAAGAAAATATTAAAAGAAACTGAAGTGGACATATCATAAAATTTCAATAATTTTAAAATGATATATAGCAATTAAAATTTAAACATATTTTAGGATATTTAACTTGACGATATAATTTTATAAACATTATTCATACTGTCAAGTTAAATAATTGAATAAATTCATACTTTGCAGTTAAAGGCAAATGCAATTTTTTATGAGTTGAAACTATTTTATTGCCTATCTGTAATAAGAAAATATATAGTAAATACAATATTTCAAAAACATCAATTTTTCTTTTTGAATTTTCAATTTAAGAAAAAGTCTGCAAAATTCACGAATTCTTTTTTGTAAATTCGTTTTTAAATTTATATTTTCTTCTTATTTTTTCGTTTTTTTTTTTTTTGTCCATAATTGAATAAATTCATTCTTTTCAAATTGTTTTATTTCTAACCTTTGTTATTTTAAATTAAAAAAACTGAGCTGTGAATACAATATAAAATCGGTCTTAAATAGGTTAATTGCATGTAATTGAAAAATATTTGCAAATTTCATGCCATTTTTATTATTAACCATACTTAAACACAATTAATTATCTTTAAAAAAATATGACTTAAATTATCGAAATTTAATAATCATAAAATACTTAATTATATAATACATGTGCTCCTCTAGTTACAAATGTTTTAATTACGAACATTTGTACTTTGGAAGGAGAAATTTCATTTTCAAATTTAGCTAAATTTCGAAAATTCTTCTATAGTTTTAAACAATATGATATCAGAATGCTCTAACAACCAATATTATATAAAATTACACAGTTCGTTGTCCTGTTATGGCAGTATTTCAAGATGGCGGCGATTACACAAAAACTCTCGCTTTATAATAGGATATTTTTGTTCAAATCTGTGAAATAAGAAAACTTCTGATTGGTATAATTTATAAAATATATTACAAAACACAGTATATAAAGTTATCTCAGTAGTTTTCGGGGCTAAATAACAGCAATATCTAAGTTATGAACGGAACTTACGGAAGAATTGTGTCCGTAACTAGAGGAGCCAATTTACAGTAATATAGTCTAGAATCCGTTTTATGGTGAAAAGAATTAGAATAAATTGTTTATAAAAAATCATACAGTATAATCGTATTTTATATACGAAATTTTATTCAAATATAATTGTTAATTATTTCTGATAAAAGCATTTAATTGTTTAATAATATTAAAATTTTTTAAATTATACGAATTGTTTTAAGTAATACATAGACATAATAGTTTAGTGAAAAATAGTAGATCAGTTTTTTGTAATTACTTTTAACCAAATATTTTTAAAAATTTGTATAGTTTTGTACTAAATATGTATACGACAAGAACTATTCACAGAATAAAAAGTTTTACATAATACATAGTATCATAATGTCGAAGTAACGAATTTCTGTTTGGTTCAATTGATTATCATTTCATAAAATGAAAGATTGAAAAACAACAGCAATATTTTTCATTTATATATGCTATTGAGTACTTATCTATTTTCTTTTAAAGCACTATCTTTATAATTTTCATGAGTTATATAAAACTGAATATTTTATGATAAAAGCAGAACAGTTTTGATGTCATAATAGCACAGTAAAGCTACTATTGCTGTTTTAATTGATTTCAATTTTACTATGACAGTAAAATCATTGTCTAAAATCTTAACTAATAAACTTATTTTGTGAAGAAATATGGCAATGATTACTCAATTGGATAGTGTAAATTTTATTGAAATCATATTTAATACATGCTTATTTTCCATTGTGGTTCCATATTAGTGGGAACCAGCTTTAAGAAGTGTGAATGTATGAAAAAAGAGAATGACCAAGGAGGAAGATTTAATATACTGGGGCAAGAAAGTATGATGTCATCTACTTAGTCTTGTTTTAGTGCATATTCTATCCTGAGAATTACTTATCCTGTCATAAGGATAAGGATTTGATGATGATTAAGCAAGCCAAAATCAAAGCACTGATAATTTTGTCATTTTGCTTCATTATTGTCATATTATTATTGCTAACATTATAGTAAGTCCCCAACATACATAGTTAATTCATTCAAAAAATTTCTGCACAAATTCAACCATGCTTAAATTCAATCTATATGAATAAGTGCATTAGCAAAAAGAGAAAATATAGGGCCATAAGTGATATTTTAGAAAAAAAGTACAGTAAGACCCTGCTTAACGCTGCTCCATTTAATGTTGTTTTGATATAATGCGGTTTCTTTTGGAATTCAATATTTTTTTTATTCACTTTGGCACAGTTTCTTAAACCGTTATACTCACATAAATTCAAAATTGCATGAAGACGAATAAGTTAGTGTTTCTGAAGATGAGAAGCAAAAGGAAATTGCAATGGATTTTCACAAAATAAATTTAGCCTCTATTATGGAAATTATAAATCAATTTATACAAAATGATCCAAATTTTGATAGAAGTTCAAAAGCAGGACAAAGTATCAAGGAGGCGATGTCTTGCTATTGACAATTGCTTGCTGAACGAAAGAGAAAAGGCAAATGACATTAAATGACTTCTTAATTAATGAAAAAACAAAGTGTCAAATAAGGAAGAACCTTTCTCATCACAAACATAAATTATTTACTTGAATATTTTTGATTTTCAGGAATGATTTATGAATACAAATCAATATTAGCAATAAAAAGTGTCTATAATTAATGTAATACAACAACAATAATATATGTAAAAAAATATTACGTATATTTTTTTAATTCACTGTCCTGTTTAACCTATCTCCATTATTTGTGTGTTAAGATGACCTTGTTTAATGCTGTTTCATTTAGCACTTGATTTTGTTGGAATGTATCTCATGGGAAAAGCCCCAGATTATTTAATCATTCCAAATTAGGAACTATTAAATTCAAAAAAACAACGAAAATTTATTTGTAATCACAAATTCGATTTTCGCGGCACTTTCACGCTTATTTGCGGATTACCGCTAGCGGCGAACTAGTTCAATATATTTCCCATAGGCCCAATGGTTCAGTATTAGCGAAGAATTTACAGAATGTAATTACCGCGAATAACGAGAATCGACTATAGTGAAAAGTAAATATTTGTTTGGGAACTTCAAACATTTACTTTTATTATTTCATGGAGAAGTTCTGGGGCCTTCCCCATAAGTACATTATACTCATGGGAAAGGCCCCAGATTATTTAATCATTCCAAATTAGGAACTATTAAATTCAAAAAAATAACTTTCCTTTTAACAATAGATAAAAAAGTCCCAAGAAACTTAAATTTTTAATGTTATGATTTCATTTCAAGAGCTTCTAACATGAAAATTAATAACCAATATAACAATTTTACCTTTAATAAACACGACAAAAATTCCCACAATGAATTTATTGCCAACAGTAATAGCAGTTTGTTTTTTTTACCGCTCTGCTGGCAGGATTCGGTAAACGCTCTGCTCATGCGCAAAGGACTAAGCGAGTTTTCATTGTTACTGTTCTCTGGACTGAGCAACTTTTCAAAAGCAAAGCAGGATTCGAGTGTCCCGTATACATCGATTGGCACGGTTTTGGGAACAAACCGGCCTTTAATAAGATAGATAACTTTAATAGGAGTATGTATTTGCATCAAACAAAAAAATGACCAAAATGGACTGAACGCGTTTTGGGATCACACTCTTCAATTATAGTTATAGAGTAATGCATCTTATAAACATTTTATCTATGAAAATAAAAAATTCTGAAAAAATTAATCGATCTGTTTTCTTTGTCTTATTGAAATGGCTGAAGGTATGGAATAAAAGATAGCATTCTTATTGTGTTTCATAAAAATTATTAAAAGTTTGAACAGCACGTTTTAATAATTGAAGCTATAGAATTGAGATTATCTGTGACATGATTGCATTTAAATTTTTTAAATTATATAAAGTGATTTAAAAGTTAGTAGTGAAGAACATAAAATTGCAAGCATTCATGCGATCTTATAAGCTACACTCTCCTTTTTATGAAAGATAAAAAATGAAAAAAAAAAAAAGCAGCATTACTTAGATTATCTGTATATATCTTCCCATCTATAACTTTAACCTATAATTGTTTATTTTAATTTTTCGGATGTTCTGATCTTTCTTCAATCATTTCATATACTGTATATTGCATTAAAATTCTCACAAGTCTTCATTATGTATACCGTATTGTACATTAAATATCTAACATTCTCAGCTTTGACATTTATACTGTACATGTGCTCGGCAGAATGGTTTCGAAATCTATCTGTATATGCTGCATAATAAATATATATATTGATTACTATAAAATGAAACTTTTGACGCCAATTTAACACTAATTTTAAGCTGATAAGAAATCCGTGGGAACTGGTTTCGAAATCTATCTGTATATGCTGCATAATAAATATATATATTGATTACTATAAAATTAAACTTTTGACGCCAATTTAACACTAACTTTAAGCTGATAAGAAATCCGTGGAAATATAATTTTATTTTTTTAACAAAGCGACAATTAAATGCCGATAGATTAAGAAAAGGAAACTTACAAGGTAGCATCCAAACTTCAGTCAGTCGAAATGACGTAATCACGATTATAGAGAAAACAATAATCTTATTTATTATCCGGAAACATTTTATATATACTCTGAAAATTCTCGAACTTCAGAAGAGTAGTAATCATATTATACTACATTGAATTCTTTGGGAATCACTTGCATATAAGATCGAATATTCTAAACATTTTATATATACTCTGAAAATTCTCGAACTTCAGAAGAGTAGTAATCATATTATATACTACATTGAATTCTTTGGGAATCACTTGCATATAAGATCGAAGCTTCAGTAAAATTCACTATTATAAATTTACTGTTATTAGAGAAATGCATAAAAAATGAAGAGTAAAGAAAGATAAATTTTAAATCAATTTTGAATTAAGGAAAAGTTGTTTTAAATATTTTTAATTTTCATCGACAGATGGCAGCATATACGAAAAGTAAAATTTATTTAAAAGTTTGAAAATATGAAATTAAAATTGCTAAAACACTATTTTATATCAATTTTAAAAGCAGAACCTAAAATAAAGCCTATCATTTAAATTAAAAAAATTTAATAATTCAATAAAAATTTATAAATACGAAATCGTGACGACAAATAAGTTTTCGGTAAAGGTTATCATCTTTAAAATTTTCGATGTAATAATTTGTATTAATTATCTTAAAATGGCATCAATGCGCAGATTATCGGATTCTTAACATATTCTCTAAGATCAATAGTCAGACCAATAGAATTAATTATCTTATCGAATCCATTTGCAAAAGTTTTTCGATATTAGTTTATTTGCTTTTATTTTATTTTTTAAAATATTTTTAAATTAAAAAGATCCATTCAAATAAAAAAGATGATATCTTGTTGACAAGCATTCTCATCCGCACCTTTCTGCACAACGCCATCTAGTATATAAAATTATAATAAATATTAACTACCATTAATAGCAAATTTAATAATTATAAGTAAAAACTAAATTGGAAATTTTTATGCAGTATTTTATTACATTTAAATTTTATATTAAAAAAAATAAACTTATTAATATCAATTTTTTTCAGTAATTCCAGTTTATGTCAATAGATGACGCTAAGTAAAATATCAATCTGGTAAATATAATTTTGTAATAAGGTTTGTTAATCTGAAAATAAAATTAGTTTCCAGAAAGCATTATATTTATGCATTCTGTTTGTTGAGATAATAGCATATCGAATACCAAAGCCCCTCCCCTTTTTTGTAAAAATTTTGCAGCCCTCCATATCTCTAGTAAACACTATGGCCCTTGGGTTCATTATAATTGGACAGCCCTATCTATATGTACTAACAGTATTTTTCAGTACTTTTGCAACTATGAAAGAAGCTTTTTAACTTCATAAAATATTATTATTTTATGAAGTTAAACAGTTATTTTATATATTATTTCAGATGTGCACAAATTTCTACAAATATATATTTTATTCTTATACATTTTGAAATTTTATTGATTGATTATTGATTATTACAAAATGCTAAATTTAATTAATACAATCTTTTAAATTAGTGAATTATTTTGCACTTATTAGTTTTAAAAATTACAAAATGCTAAATTTAATTAATACAATCTTTTAAATTAGTGAATTATTTTGCACTTTTAATATTTTTAAATTAGTGAATTATTTTGCACTTATTAGTTTTAAAAAAACAATTACTATATAAAAATTCATAATTAATATATAATAAACGTTTAATTAGACTGCACCAAACACAAACTACAAGTAAAACTACTCAAGAGCCCTTTAGCAGTCAAAAGATTTTTTTTTTTAAATCTTTTGACTGCTAAAGGGCTCTTGAATAGTTTTACTTGTAATTAATATATTTTTAACATATATTATTAATTTTTTCAATTTTTTTAAATAATAACTATGAGAAAATTATCTAAATGTATTTCTTGCAAATAATTTATCAGAATGAAAACTTTTGAGAATCATAAATTTAAGATAATAAACAAAAATAACAGCCTTTAAGATAATATTTGAAAAAATTTTACAATTATTAACTAACAAATACAGCCACAGTGATTGTTATTTTTATTGTAATATTAAATTTAATTTGAAAATCACTTGGTATTTAATAGCTAAGAAATTCAAATGGCAAGAAACAGGTTAAATACATAACAACTCTCATAACTGTTATTATGTGCATTAGTATATTAATTTAAACTTTTTTGGAATGTTAACTTCATATGTTTTAACATCTAATAGATAAAATGAATGGATCCCAAGAACTGACCAGAAATTTTATTGGAATTAATGAGAAATGAGTTTTCACATTTCACAAATTTTCACTTAATAAAGAGTTTTCAAGGTTCTTGTTATTTTCATAATAATAATATTTATTATAAAAATATAAAATTTTTTTTAAGTTCTGTTACACTTGATCACTCATTATCACTGATGCCATATGCCAGGGGTGGCCAACAAGTCGATCAGTCGATCGCGGGACGATTTGTAGTCAATCTTCGTAAATTATCGGACGACTCTCTTACTGCATAGTGCCTTCTCTAGACAAGTAAAGCCAAAATTTTGCCTTATTGCTGAGTATGGCCCTAAACAGAATAGCCAGTAGTAGCAGAGCATTTAGACAAAATTTTAAATTCGCTGACGATGCCAACATAATGCCTATGAGTTGACAGTTATGAGAGCTGAAGTGAAATGTTGAAGTGTTTGAAATTTATGAGTAAAGTAAAAAAAAAAAACATCGCTGCTGCCGGATATCTCTGTTTTGGGCTAATATCGTTTTTGGGATTGTGGTTTTGGGCTCCTATCTCTACTCTCACCATCAAACAAAGAATTTCAAAGGTAGATCATAAACTAATTGTTAACATATAAAGTCAATCTTAATGACAAACAAGTTGGCCACCCCTACCATATGCCATCCAAAAGTACTCAGTATGTTACTTATAACTCACATGCCAATTGTTCCAATACATGCTTTGCTTGTGTAGGTTTTACTGCTGATTAGTTTACAGTTAAAAACTATATTATTCAGTTACTGGCTTGAACTTTAGATTATTGAAAAACTTATTTGTGTTTAGTCATAACTATATTTGACTGAAAATAACAGCTGCAATGTTTAACCAAATTTTTATTGGGTAAAAATACTAATACAATAGAAATCTTCTTATCCAATATATTCAAGACCAACAGTTTATTACATATTACATAATTGCAAAATGGGTTAAAGCAGAGAATAAAAAAATTATATATATCTTAAAACACAAACATGAAATCATTTAATAAAAATTAATTTTAAGTTGTTCAGAAGAAATATAATTTTTCACAGAAATATAATTCAAATTCCACTATGTTTTTATTCATCACATCATTGACTATTGACTGTTATTTCAAGTTACTGTTCACTATAATATAAAAATATATCTAGTGCATCTTTTCTACTATATGAGCAATTTTTGGCTCTTATTTGATTTCATCACATTTTTTATATTTAGATTTATTATTTATAACATAGCATGTATGATTTAAGCATAATATTTTTATAATTTCATTTTCCTACAAATCATCACTATTGTCTTTTTGAAATGTCCAAACCTTCAATCTATCTAAGACCTGTTAATAAATAATATTAACAGATCTTAAATAAACTGATGGTTTGGACATCTTAGGCAAACAGATCCGTTGACAATGCTATAGAATATCCCGAACTGCAAGAAAATAGTGAAATCTTCACTATTTTCTTGCAGTTCAGGATTATCTATAGCATTATCAACAGGTAAGTTTTCTCTATGGTTTAATAAATGTTGAACTAGAAATTTCCATGCTAATATTATGTTAAAAATAATGCCTTTAATGTTGATAACTTTTAACAATTTTGTAAGATCTATAATTTTGCCTTCCATTTTTTCCAAAACAGAACTCAAAACTGCTGAGTTCATTAATATTAAGCAGATCAACAGCTATATTTACTAAGGCAGATTAATTCTGAAATATAAGATTACTCTTTTTTTTTATATTCACCATAATAAATTTTGCAAATTTATATTTAATTATGAGTTGTTTGACCAACCATATTGGCAAGTTATTTCATAAAGTAGTAATCAACATGTATTGAATAAACAACAAAATAAATGATATTGATCTATTTGATGACTTCTTGTTGTTTTAAGGCATACAAAATAAATTATTCAAAGAAAGGCAACTTTGCAGAATATATAAAAATTCATTTTTTACATAAATCATAAAAACAACCTAATGCAATGAATTTGCAATGATTCAGAATTTGCCTTCCTAACTCTGAAATAACTCCAAATCTTAATGTTAATGATATCATAAAAACCAACTGGAAATAGCAGCACAATCGAAAAAAAAAATTGATAAAATTAAACAATGTTGCAAACAAATATGATAATGAACTTAAAAACTATTGAATAAATTAAAAAACAAGTAAAATTAAATAGTTTTATTTAAAAAGAAAAAAAAAAAAAAAAAAAAAAAAATATAATTTAAAAAAAAAAAAAAAAAAAAAAAAAGAGTCAAAGCAACTAAGTAACAATTAACTTGTTTTAATTCATAAATAAATCAACTGAACTAAAATTCTACTAATTCACACATTAACTTAAACAATAATCAATCTAATATCTCAACTCCCAATACAAAAAGAGCAATTAAATTTGTTGAATTCACAGAACTTATAAGTTGTTTTATACCTAAATATCACATCCCTCTGGAGAAGGAATAGAAATCTGATTCCTGAGTAGCCTGGATCATCTAAATAAATATTGTTCAGCAGCTCAGATGATTCAAAATATTTAGCACTTTCTACCTTTCTTTATAAATATCACTTTCTACCTTTCTTTATAAATAATAGATACAAGATCTGTTTTTAGGTAGAATATTTATTTATTTATTTTAATGAAACTGGAATGCTTTTGGCTTGATTAAGCCCTCTTCAGCAGTTTTTAGTTTAGAATAAATTTAAGTTCTAATCAATTAGAACTTAAATTTATTCTATTTTACACCTGTAAACTAAAAACTGCTGAAGAGGGCTTAATCAAGCCAAAAACATTCCAGTTTCATTAAAATAAATAGATATTTTACCTAAAAACAGAGCTAGTATCTATTATTTATTTACCTCAGATGATTTTATTGACAGAATAAAAATTCTTGTTTTATAGATACTCTCCCATATTTAACAAGTATTTATACTATATCTTAACTGCTTATCTTTCAATGATTTATATTAACACAGAATTACACCAGCAATACTAAAATTTATAAAATTTAATTATCAAATGTTTTCAGTTATACAAAACCATTATCAACATAAACAAAGCAAACCATACAAAATTATATTTTAAAAGATATTAGAACATTTGTTCTCTATTAAAAATTCAAATTTCTTTAACATATTCCATTTGGAGCTTTTCAGCATACAAATTTTAAACAATAAAAGGTATTAAGACTAGTTCTTTTACAAAAATTTAAAATTAAAATTAAAGATTACAGTCTGTCTTTTAATTTTATATTCTGTTTTTGTTCCATAAATCCATAATTCTGAAATAACTTTGGATTGTTGCTCACTTATCATGTTTTTAACTTTGGTCCTTCTTAATATTTCCAAAGATTTGCATATCAAACATTCTTTTAGAGAAGTATGTGGTTTTATCACCTTAGCATCATTCCATTTTATACTTACATCATATTCATAGGCTCTACTAACCAAAACAATTCCTGTTTTATCATTTTGTACATCATTCTTAAGTTTCATTGTTCCATCTGTTAAATTCCTTTTAATGACTGTAATATATTCTTCTGTTTTTCATAAATCCTTATTATACATAGAAACTATATACATACTTACACACTTATCTTTAGTATAATACAATACAACAACAGAACATACACATACAATACAATACAATAATTATATAACATTAGATAGTTATGAACAACAATACAATACAAATACTGGTATCCCTCCTATAATATGGTTTTGCTCTAACATGATTTAATATATATATATATTTAAAAAATTATAATACACTCAAAATAAATTAATTTATTTATATAAAAATGTATATATTAACACATATATATGTAATTATATAGTATATAAAAAATATTGTTACTTTTTAACGAATTATTTCATTAATTTTAATTTATGAATTAATTTTATGACGATTAGCAAAAAATTTAAATCACCTAGTCTAGGTGTTCACGAAACAGTTAAAAGTAACTAAAGAATTTACGAGACATAACAAGTTATTTTTCGAATGATGGGATTTTTAGTCAAAATCGTCCAACACTTGAGATGCCAGCTTCTATCAAAATCTCATTTTGCTGCAGTCTCAGTACTATTATTGATCTGGTCTTTTTGTTGATACAATCTCCCGTCTTCTGCTCATCTATCGAATAACGCAGCTATAAGATACAGATTGGGCATCATTCTCTTGTCTGTTGATCATGATACAGTGATATTAATAATACTTTAAATACAGATCCCACCTTTTTCCCTCTCTCTTCTAACCACGTTCCGCTATCTAAATAAGGAAATTCCTACGCCACATATCTTTTTTGATGGTTAACTGATGCCAAAATATGCCTCATTATTCTTCGACAAATCAATTATCGAGAATTCGGTCCAAATTCATTATCAAACATTATAAACTGCCTACTCAGTTGCAATTTCCTTCAATCGTGTCGTATCCTACTGTTCTATCGATTGAAAGTGTGTTATTTATTTAACTGAGAATAATATAACTCTAATATAGCACTTTTCTGACGTTCTTAAAAGATAATTTACAGACGTCGAGTCGAAGCATTTGCAAATTCTCAGTTTCGATGTTTTCAATTATTCATCAGGTTGCATAGCACCTATGACGTAGTTGTTTACGATCGTAAACAACACCTGGTGATTGATGAAGTAAACTCAATCTCGAATCGCTTGGTTATCTTACGGATGAAAATCCAGTCAGTACTAATCTCCACGACTGTTATTATTTTTTCTTTTTTCCTTTTGTGGCGTTATTAATAGAAACCATATTTTGGCTTTCGATATTAGTTCATGCGAACGGGAAGGTATCGGAACTTCAGCGACTGCGCATGATCGGTTCGGGGATCCGAGATGGTTAATCCGACTCGACGAAACTCCACCCTCGAAATCGCTTAACCTATATAACTTCGGAAAAAGTTCTAAAAGCGAAAAGAAAAAGTTTCGGAAGTGGCCGAGTGTCAATATCCTCTAACAATTTATTACGTCCATTAACTAATTTTTCCTGGCGGGTTAATCAATGACAGATGAAACCTATTGACAGTACCTTCCTACCCGTCATGCTTTGCGTAAAGGAAATCAATGACGTATTTCCGGTTTGTTAACAACCTTTAAGAGTGGAAGAATTTAAGAATATTGAAACGCCAATCCGTGTGTCATTCATTGTCGCCTAAGTTGTGTGTGCAGAAAAAGAACCTACAGGTATAAAGGTATTTGACCTTTGCCGTTCTTGCAACCGGTATCCCGAATAAACGGTGTCTATTGGGGCCACTTTATGGGACTAAAGTTTGACAAAAACCCAGGTAGAATTTAAATTGGGTATTCAGATATTTTTTCTTTTCGATAATTTAAATCGCTTTTCTGGGTCTCGGGGTTATATATACTTTTTATTTTTTTTCTAACATGAATTTGAAAGTTTGAACTTATCGATATTTCCGTTCGGTATTTTTGTGCATTCAACAAGTTATAATGCGCTACCGGATTAAAAACTACTATACCCCAGCCGATAATGGAATCTCCTGTAGTGTCTCATGTCGCTTCATATGTAATTGCATACGTATGTCACTTAGAGGAATTCAAATTGCGAAAGAACTTAGTAAATTTTGTGTAATATATCATACGTATTACTGTAATTTGCTAACATGCGTAACGGTAGAGATATAATGACTTTATATTTACATGTATGTATTATACTATTTTTTTCTAATTTTATTTTTATGTTTCTCTTTATAACAGATAAAGTCTGTTAGCAATAAGTGAAAACATTCTTGTATGAGCGAAGATGAATGAACCAGCACAGTCACTGTCCTTAAATGCTACTCGGCAGTAGATAGTCACGAAATAAGGTCACACCACCATGCCCTTAGATCACGTGGTTTGGTCCGACAGAGCGAAAAAACAATAGAAACTATTGTTTTCTTTACCGATTTTGATCGTAATCGATTATTACTACTGTTTCTTAAAATAAATCTAAACATTATGTAAACAGTCGTGAGTGATATAGTG
The DNA here is from genome assembly GCA_000484575.1 of Olivierus martensii. NCBI lineage: Eukaryota > Metazoa > Arthropoda > Arachnida > Scorpiones > Buthidae > Olivierus > Olivierus martensii. The sequence continues at coordinate 47,290 of AYEL01060841.1, read as the reverse complement.
TTCTGATAATTAATTATTCAAATCCGTATTTGTGACGAAAAGACACGTTACTGTTTCTAACCCGGCAATCACGTGGACAATAGTACTGCTTCAGGCCACGTGCACTTATCTTGGTACTGCTAAAAGTTTTAAGGTCATGCTGATGTTTTAAAAATAACCTTTTAAAAGCGTTAACGTTCGTTTGATCATTTTTAAAGTTTTTTATTCAAGAAAGTAAAAGCAACGTTTATTTTCCAAGATTATAATTGATCTCAATTCGATGGATATATAAAATTTAGGTCAGTATGTTAAACGTATTTCTAAATCTTTTTTTTTTATTTTCTTTTTTTTAATCATTGAAAAATATGAACCGTTATATGATCGAAATATAATGCCTGAGAAGGAACTGCGCCCTTTTGGGATAATTTTAATATAAACGTAAACGCTCTCTCCGACCACTTTTACTTCCCTTAAATGAATCAACTGCGGAAATTACAATTCTTACAATAATTATTACTCTGGAGAATAGGAAGCTAACTTTTTAGCTTGATCAAACATGCTAAGCTATATTTTTCTTTAATTACAAATTAAATCTTACGCTTTTTAATTAGTTTAACTTAGAATCGGAAATTGCCTGATGACTTGATACGTTAGAATTTTTTTTTTCTTCTTCCTCTCGTTCTCGATTTAAAAATTTTTGATATCTATTAATAACTGGTAAAGTAAAAATTCTTAATAGCAACATGTTCTGGGAGTGATAGCTATAGTTTATAGAGTTATTAGCCTAGGTGGTAACGTTGAATGCACAACGTCAATGCACGATGACAATATGGCCGACGTCAGCGTCGTCACGTGATAGCTTCCGAGAAGACTGTGTTGGCACGAAATTGTCAAGGACTCGGACTTCAAGTGCCATACAAATTCAAATATTTAATTATTTACAATAATGTTTTAATATAATCCGTAATGTCGATGACAATAAACCGAAAACTAATTGTACGTCCGGATATATTATGGAGTTTGATTTATGAATGTTATTTATCGTGACGTCAAGCGTGGCTCCATGTGTGTGTGTGTGTGTGTGTGTGTGTTTTTTGTTTTTATCATTCGGTTTTTCACGCACGTTATGCGTTTGATATTTTAATTCTAAATTAATTACAGTTGGAAATTAATATAAACGAGATTATTAATTACGAAACTTAATTTCAATTAAAATAATCAGGAAAACTATAAATTTTAGAATTCGTGAAACGACTTGCAGTCGATGACGTCACAGGTGAGTCAATACGCATGCATTCGAATATCAAACTGAAATATATATATTTTTTTAATATAAAGTTGTCGCGTAAAAATATAAAAAGCAAAATTAAATTTTATTTTTATTAAACGTTATAGAATTATATATATATATAATTTTGTGTTTTAATAATCTCTTTAGTAAATCAAGTAAACTGTTCATAACGATATCGTTATTTACGGTTAAAATGACAGAAACATTCCCTGCACCGGAGTATAGTATTTATTATTATTATTTTTTAATAAAAGTTTTACAGTAAATCTGGACGAATTTTAAAGTTAAACAAACAAATGCAAATCTATACGCGAAAAATTAATTGAAGATGTTATCAAAAAAGTAATACGATGGTAATTTTGGTGATTATAAATCACTGGAATTTAATCGTCGACGTCGGTGTTAAATTTTTTTTTTTTTACGTTGGGTGCATTATGTGTTTTAAATGGAGAAGCGGTGTCGATAATATATAGAAATAGTGCAGAGAAAGAAGTCTGGCAAGTGGAATAAAGCCAGAAAAAGGGATGAGGTAAAAAATTAGTAGGGGAAGAAAATAGAGGAAGCAGTACTTTCCCACAGCCCCTTGATATATCGAAGTACGAGGGCTCTTGCGTCGGCGCGAACTGTGCAGGAGGTAGGACGCAACCATTTATTCCGCAAGGGGTGTAAAGGTAGAATATTCTTGGCTAAAGTGGTATAAAGTTTGACAATCTAACCACTGCACATTCGCCGTACTCTACCGGAAAATTCAGCATATTTTCAACTTAGCAAAACAACATTGTTTATAGATGGGACGCGTGTTTTGCCTTCTCGCGTTGATGACGTCAGAACGACCATATCCGTTGGGTTTAGGCCTCCTGCCAAGTATGGTGCTACTGCGATGTCTGGTGCCAGTTGAAACATCTCGTGTTCTCCTTACGCTGAAAACAAGTTTGCGTTTTTACTACTGCCAAAGCTATGGCAAATTAGTAAAAAAAAGAAAAAAAAATTAGGACGGATTTGCAAAAGTAACGATGTGTTCGAACGGAATCCGACGTCTCTAAGTTTAGAAATACTAATGATCATTACTGCGATAAATCGGAACCAATCGGTAAACTGTCCGCTCTTGGCATTTTGATTATTGATCAACTAATGGCTCGGGGATGAGGAAGGGCACTGTGACGTCACATACAGCCGCGTGACTCCACACAGCGTGACTTTCACTTGGAATGCCAGGAAGCTGCTGGGTAACTGCACAGCCGAGTTTTGTCAAAAAAGTTTCGAAAGCTTCCTAGAAGTCGAAATAATTGTTTTACGAGTTAAATGACTTTAGTGAGGCTATAACCCACCATTGCTCTTTCGGCCCCTTTCCCAAATAGCACACATTAACACTTGAATACAACTCGGTCAATTAAATAGAAAGTGTAAAAATATTTAATATTAAACATACTACTTACAAATTATTTTCACTTGCCAAGCTTTCAAAGGCATTCGTTTTTAATAATAAAAATCGCCAGTTGTGATGCTGTTTTTTTTTATAGCGACTTTAAAATTTCAACAAAACATATACGACGATTGGTATCTAATTGTTATTGTTACTACGCCGAGCAGAGAACAATCGTTAGGTATTTAATTAAGATTAAGTTTAAAATCTCATTGTGTATAAAGCGTTGCAACATTAGGCGTCAGCATTCTTTTATAGTAAGGGTGACTGAGCTGGACGCTGTCTCGACGTCTTGGTTCCACGAAAAAGATTAAAATAATATAAGATTGCGAGACCGGCAAAGCCGTCCGAATATTCAACAACCTATAACGAATCTCGAATATTAAATAATGTTTTCCCACTTCGCCTGTTTTCTCGGTTTTCCAGTTTCCTCTTCCTGTTGCATAGAACGACCTTTTTACTTCAGTGGAAGAGTCCATTTTCTGCAGCGGTGCGTAGACAAACAGGTCAAATATATATATATATATGGCAGTTAACCGCTAAGAACGAACGCACAAAACCAAGTAAGCTAAGTTGCATCAGATAAAAAAAAATAATACAACTACCGAACCCGTACGATGAAAACATATATTCGATTCGGAGTTTATTTCGTTATGTTGAGTGATCACGACTTTAATGCGAAGTGCGCAACTTGTGGGATGTTTTTCGGTTATTCAAGTAAAGTAGGCGATCCCATCCCCTCTACCTACTTCGCCCACCTATGATGAGAGTGCTAGTGGTCCCGTCACTTTCCGGTTCCGCGCTCCTCACCGCCTCATTGATCGTCTGCTGGCGCTCCGGTCTGCGCGCGTTCGCGCAGTTACTAGGCGTGTCACTAAGCAAGTCGGACACTGTTGTTTGGTGCTGGATATTTTAGGTCTTTTGTGGTGTCCACAACATGATATTGTCACCCAAGCGAGCTGTAATAACTCCTTCTTAGTCCAGCGTGGCCGTACGATGTCAAGTGTTTGATGGTGTCTCGGAATTCTCCACCATCGGGCTGAAGGGAAGCGCCTTGTAACTGGGCCTATTGTCTATCGCAACCGGTCTGCCAAAGAAAAAATCAGACTTCTTAAAAGTGTGTGAGTGTGTGATATTCAGGTGTCAATATTATTCACCAAGCGTTGTCTTTCTGTTCAGAAAGCGTACATATGGTTAAAAATATGATCAGGTAGGTATCTAATTATATGCCTTCCGAACAGTATCCCATATTTATCACCAATAAAGTGAAAATTATTTTTAACTGATCGAATAAAATTACACTTTAAATATTATCAGGATAAAAAGGATTGTCATTCGCTTGACAACTTACAGGGCCTATTGTTTACCGAGAATTCCGTTTTGTCAGGTTGGAATTTGTCACGCTGAAATGACAAATTTAAAATTCCTAATTTTGTATTCTTTGGTTGTACTTAATAATATCAAGTAAACGGGAAAAAGTATTTAAAAATGTTTCCGTGCTGTTCTGTCAGAAAAGCTATTTATTCTGGAAAATAACTTTTACGTTTCGAATATAATCCGACTTCTATTTTTTTATTTTTTTACTATTTTTTTTTTAACGCGCAAAGTTCGGGTAAATATAATTGCATGTTGTGAAATGCATCATCACGTTAATGAAATATTGTTAGCTATTATCTAGAGTGAGAACAGATAATCTATCGATTTACAAAGCCAATAGCATTATACCTAACGGGAACCGAGGTGTGATAAAAGTCAATGAAAAATTGAACATGCAATTTTATGATCATTATATTATTGTTAGATTTTTGTAGGAATATGTCTGGCGGACGATTCGGAATCGGGTATTAAACTGTTGGTAATTTGTAAGCATCGATTTCGACATCATTTCGGACCGGTTACAACCGAACAATTCGTTTCAAAATTATTTTATCGAGTTTTTATCGCCGTGCCATAACGTAAGAATTACGTTACACATTATGCAAAGGAATCTGCAATCCAGGCGCATAAGATGCTATTAAATATACATATATATGTAAAGCTGAGAAATAATTGTAATATTTGTCACTTTTCTTATCTTCTATGTTTCTATAAAATTCGGATAATTACTGAATGGTAATTGTCGTAATTCATTGATGGGTGACGTTAACCAGGGCATCATTTTAGGTCACAGCTTTCGTAATTTAAAATGTGTCCTACTATGTAAGGTCAGTAGACCAAAATAATCCGTCCACTTTTTTTCACTAGGAAAATTTCTCGTTTAAGTGTAAAATGGAATAGTTTTAATCGACCATCGCTATGTGTAGATCTTTGGGTGGTGCCTCAGGATCTATGTTGTCGTCGGTGATGATCGATATCCTCATCTCCTCAGAAATTGTACAATGCCTCGTTGTTCCTTAATTCAGCTATCAATAAAAACAACATAAAAATTCTATTCTCTTTAAGGTTTAATTGAGCACATTTTCTAGTTAAAAAAAGAGATGATGTGATTACATTAAGTATTCTTTCCCTCCTGATTGATTTTAAGAGGAAATTCAAAATAGCTGTTTAACTAAATTAAAAGCGAATGCCATTGGTTGAATTTCTGAAAAATTTCAAAACAATACTAATTGCTTAATTGATGATGGTTACTTTATCGTCTACATTATTACAATGTAAAAGCGTTTATCCAACAAAATAATGCAATCTTCATATGTGAAAAGAGAAAATTGGGATTCGTTAACCTTTTTTTTTTTTTAATTTTCTTCTCGATCCCAAAAAAATATCCATTCTCGAATTTATCCTAGAACAAATTTTTCGTTTAGTGTTGGATATTCGCGTAATTATATATTTAATTTGGCTGTTTATCTCTTTTAATGCTATAGTTGTCAAAATAAATCATTTTATTTGCACTTTCTATTGATCAGAATATAATAAAGGAAGTTGACAAGCATTTGCTCTTCAAAGAGTATAGTTCGATCATCAATCTTTTTATATGCCGTATGCATATGATATCAAACGTCAAAAAAATTTTCGAAAACTATATTTGAAAGATTAAAGATATTAAATATATCATATTTGAATACAATTAGCCATAAATCTTTATTCACGCGAGATGTATTTAAAAGGATATAATAACGTTATTTTGCTATTCCCCAAAGATTGCGCTATTTAAAACTTTACAAAATCTCGATAAGAAGATTAATAAAGTTTATATTATAAAAACGAAAGTTTTTATCCCATAAAATATATATATATATTTATAAAGTATATGGTTCATTAATTTTAATTAATCTGTTTTTAATTACATCTCTAAAAAGAGTTTTTATTGTTTTATTTCTTTTGATGAAATCTTTCTCTTTCAGCTTATTTAATCATGTTAGGAATATTTTTTTCTCTTCTATCAGTTAAAAAAATGTTATCTATTTAGGAATAATGATTCTTAAATTATACTGTCGGTAAATTGTTAAAATATTCCGCACTTTAAAACTAGTCTGGCTTGATAAGACGTGAGAACTCATTGGTAATTCATCGGATGATAGAAAATCACTCTATTAATTCATTTTCACCTTTTTAAGTAATTAGGATCGCATATTTTTAATATAAGAGTTCATTATTATAAATATTTATGTAATATAAAATATGTTTGTTCTTGTTTTTATTTTATCCCGGTTAATGGGTAGATTGTTTGTTTCCGACTTGTTTAAAGCGTTAAAATAGCAAGAAAAGAGCTAAGCATATTGAATGTTATTTGCTTAGAGGTATTATATATTTATATCGACATTGTTTATATAGGCCTCTATTTATTCAAACTGTAGATTATGCGTAATGAATCTAAATGATCTAACCCATATTAGATGTAATTATTTCACTCGGAAGATTATGCAAGCTTCCTCGTAAAACGAATCGAGATTTATAACTTGCCAGCAGTTGCTAAATCCTTTATAAGAGAAGTTTTTAAAATATATATGTATATATATTTTCAAACCTCGGTGTCCTTCAGATGAGATAACTTAGTATTAATAATACCGTATAGATAATTCCCAGCGAGCATTTAGATAATCTCTCAATTTTGTAAACGTCGATATTTTCAATTTTTTTTTTTATCTTATTTTATTTTAGTCGGATTTCGTTGTAACGTTCCTAGAAGCATCCACGAATTTTAATGAGTTTGAGCCAGTCTCAACTAGCTTTATTATAGCGATTACCTCCTTATAATCTAGTTTAGAAAACCGTTTGCTCGACTTAATAAAACAAGGGGAAAAAAATTCCCCTAAGAATTTTGTTAGCGAACAAAAACATTATTAATTCATCCACAAGAACATGAAAGGAGTTAATTATAATTGCGTCATCTTAATTAATTCGATTTTATACGCAACAAATACGGTTTATATTTTAAAGTAATTTTTTTTAAATAATTAACTTAGTATATACAGACACATATTTTTTAATTTGTAATTAATCAAAGTCTGTTATTTTTCTTTTATTTTTTTCCCCCCTATTATTGGTCGTTAAGTGCCGGGTAAAATGGAGAAAGAAAAACAAATATGGCTTGCGTATATTAAATTAGACGTAGTCTACAGACTATTGAAGTTGATATTGATAGATTAATGAATTGCTATATAGGTTACTGCACTCTAACATGCGTGAAATTAACATTTGTTTGTATTTAACTGTAGGAAAGAAATTTTAACTATTAAGTATTTTATTTAGGCTATAAAGTATAAACCACATTGATATTTTATAGCTAACGTGAAATAATAATAATAATAATAATAATAAAAAGTATTTGTAGTTGTCTCGCTGTTTCAGATCGAACGTTTGCAGATATGACTCCAATCTCAAGTTCAAAGTTCTCGGTCGCTCTAAACATGTTTTCAATAAGAATTTAACGGTCGTTCTAAACAACTAAAGGGCTACTACTACGTCTGCTTGGAAACATATTCTATTTTAGAAGTTCTGCCTCGTTTAAATCGTACGTAAATTTTAATTTTAATTATCGCATTAAATGTAAGCTTTATTTCATATTAGAATTGGAAAACGGCTGGAAACGAAGTGTTATTTAACCTGACTATTCCCATTTGTACTTCTAAACATAATCTTTAGCCAGTTGAGTCGGCAGCAGCGAATATATAGGCCTTGATGGGGATGGCAATATGCCAGGTCTTGGCTGCGTAGGTAGGAAGGAACGAGTGGACTAAAGCGAATACGACCTCCTCATCTCTTCCCTCGAATATGCTGGTGAATAACGTTCTCGAATCTAATTGTTTTGTAAATGTCTAGAGATGATTATTCCTCCATGATTCACCCCGAACGAAAAAAAAAGAAAGAAAAATAGCGCCAGTTCTACGATGATCGATCCTTTATGATGTTACTTTTATGATTCACGTGTTGATACGATTAAGCAGCTGTCTTCCATAGACAAAACTGATATTTGATAGTTTATGAAAGAATTATATTACACTTCTGTTAAGGAACGGATAAAAGATGCCAGTTATAAGGTACAAAGAAAAATAGCAATTGTGTGCCTACCATTGTTAAGGGAAGGTTATTAACTGGATAATTAAAAGAAAATCCCATTGTTTCGTATAAATAGCTTCTATTTACTAAAGTTTAATAATATTAATAGAGCGTTTAATATAATAGCTTTACTTTAAGAGACAGAGAGCCAGAGAGGGGGGGAAAAATCGATTTTGATACAGTCGGGTTCGAATTTTGTTAATGTCGACTGGACAACTTATAATCGCCAATTCGATATTTGCCCATTTTATGATTGTCGTTTATGTTTCAGTAATCGATTACTTGTCGATTAAAAATAGCCAGTGGAATATAAATGCAACTTTAGAGCCGGGTTTCTTCTAAATAGATTTTTTTAGCTTTTATCTCTCCACGCACTATATGTTTCTGTGGAAGAAAAGAAAGAGAGGGGGAAAAAAGCGAAGTGTAGTCGGTTGGACTGTTGATTCTGTCATTAGCCATGGCCATTAAGCGTTTAGTCCTGATGCCAATGCGTTGAGGTTACAAAACATTTCTGTGTTGCACTGTCTCATATCGGTTGCTGTATTGTTGTAGCCTACCTTGCAACGGTCAATGACCTATCAGACACTGGGTACAGCTCCATCGATACATGTGGCCAGTCCGGTGGACAGTTCTATCAGTTGATTTACTATATATATTATATGTATACCCTAGGCAAACTAACGTTTCAAATGTCATGATGACAATTGAACATTGAACTTGTCCAGCAATGATAGTCTTGTTAAAGTTGGAAGTATCGATTAACTGACGAGAAAAATAAATACAGTTATTGCGAAGGGGATTAAGTAACGTAGAATACGCATCTAGAGAGAGAGGGGGAAAAAAAAGGTCAAATCGGTCATATGATTGTCGATGAAAAACGAGGTTAATAAGAAAAAAAAACTTGATAGATATCAATATCTAAATTGGTTATATAAAAACAATCGCTTTATCAACGATTTAAATTTCGAGATTTGCACTTTAATAACATCGGAATTTAGAGAGAATTCTATAAAAAAATAAAATAAATACTTTCGTGCTGCAGGCCTAAAAAGTTAAAAAGATAACGATTATTACGCCATGTTCGAGATCAACAACAACACATCACGGAAGTTTTTATGTTTTGTTTATATTAATTTAATGAACACGTTATTGCTAATGATTCATTAATTTTTTATTAATTATATTTGTATTTTAAAAAATGGTACTTTAGTTTTTTAACCCGAAAAATGTTGACAATAACAAGTTGTAAAATTGTTTTATTTTTATCAAAGTTACATTCTTTACCTTTTACTTACACAAATAGAATAAAGGATTCGAAGATTTCAAAATGCTTTTAAAGAGTTTACGTGATCGTAAATATTAAAAAAAATATAGGACAGTACTTTTTTTAAACTCTTAAATGTTTATTTTATCTTACAAATTAACCTTTTTTTTTCCGAAAGGATTCCTATTAATCGCTGTTTATTCTGTTGCTGATCTTGATAAATTTTAAGTCTGCCTAAACCGCGTAAATGTAATATAACCTATTATTATCCGGTTGTATTTATTTTTAAGCTAATAAATCTCATCGGCCACATATCTAAGAGTAGATTAAAAGGGATAGAATTCCAAATAAACTTTGACAGTAATTAAATATTACTGTTTAGTAAATTACTACGTGTGGTAAGAAATTAATGTTATGCCCGAACTAACTGATATATGTTTCTATAAAAGTTAATCTTCTCCGACTCGTTATTTTATTTATTTTCGTCCTTTTTTTTTGAAACTCGTTTCTTGTTTTCAAAAACAACATTTTGGTTCGATTGTTTTTAATGATTCATAAATGGGATCGGCTGGGAAACAAGGTGGTGAAGCGATAAGGATCGTGTTAAGAATTTAGCGGGAGAAAACAGGATTTCCTCAAAATTTGTGACTTCTGCAGGTCACGTGTCTGGCTGCACAAAGACCCGCTTTTAGGAAAATTCAAAAATACCCTCGGGTCAAGCTTTGTTCCTTAACCGATAAAGAATATATTTTTGTAAATTCTAAATTCTCGAATCTACTCTTTTTTACTTTACTCTAAACAGCATTTTATTTATCTATTTTTTTATTTATGTTTATAACTATATTTAGAAACAATTTAAAAATTATTTCGTAAAGCAAAATGCATTTTATGACCTTCCTTCGCATAAAATTTAATCCTTGTAATAAGTTTATCAGTTTGGTCTGGTAAAATTATCTCGTTTCGCCTTTTCTTTAAATCGATAAATAAACAAACTGCGTACGATAAAGAGAAGAAAAACATCGATTCATTCTTTTTAAATTATTCCACAATTTTTTTTCCTCTTGTTTCTTTTTTTTTAACAACCAGTAAGTATTAGATTAAAAACACATTTATAAATTTATATCGGTTCAATTAAAAGGCATATAACACGCTTTGCAGACCACGAAACTTTAACGACTCGAGGATATTTTCATCTTTGATACCCTGCACTGGAAGATTTATCATCCGGAGGATAAATTTATACTAATCTCGAGAGCCGTATGAAAAATTGGGAATCACTTAAGAATGAGAGATATAATATTATGTGGCAGTGTCAGTTATGCCCCGGGGATTTTACTCATCTAAACATAGACTCGAAAATCAAGATAAGAACATTCCGGTTTATTTTAGTTTTTAAACATATAAGCGCATAATTACTATATTAATATAACGGAGTAACCAATACAGTTTAAGCTTATTTCTTTTTCTTTCGTGACACCGGATTCGGATAATTTAACAGAATATAAACGGATAGAAAAAGTAAGGAATTGATAAAATATATAGGCCTAATGGTCAATTTTCCGTCCGAATCAATAACTCGCAGCGAAGGTAGCAGCATCGAAGCAATCCCTCTTAGAAAGAATTGTTGGAGAAGAAACGATTAGAAATCTAACCTTGATAGAAAGAACATCCCATAAATAATGAGAATGAATTCATTGATAACATTTCTGGCTTTAGATCAAGATTAAAATGATGTTGGATCAAACATAAAATCTAGCGAGATTTAAATCAATCTTACGTTTCGCGATAGAGAGGAGGGGGATAATAGAAAAGAAAGAATTAAAAAGAAATAATAAAATAAAAATATCCCATTTGTATGCGGAAGAGTATAAAATATTAACGATCCAATTCGCCCTTTAGACAGAATTAATTTTACAATTTTTGTTCTTTGTAATTATTTTATATCGCACGTGATGCATTTTATCTATTTTTTATATCCGCCATTCAATATTAAGGTTTGTGCAAAAATCAAATATGTTTCTAAGTGCTTACTTTCCGGATGTTTTTTTTTTTTTACGACACTTAAGAATAACGTTAAAAATCATCGTTTTAAAACTAAAGTAGATTAAAGGGTCAGCAGGGGTCTCGCGCAGCTGTAAATTCAATTTATTTGTAAAATATATAAACAGAAATTTTGTTTTCGTTCAAAAAAATATATTCTAAACATATCCCGTATTTAGAATATATTCCGATTGTAGGTTAGAAGTGCAGTAAATTTATTAAAAAGACGTACTAAACCGTCTTCTTATATGGAACTAGAACCGGCGGAAATATGATTTGTATAGGATTTTCTGGAATCGATATTTAAACGCAACCTTGATTTTTCTTTCTAAATTTAAAAATACTTTTAAAGTAAAATAAATTTATTTTTTTATACTTTTTATACGCGCATTAAATGGTTTAAGACGGGTTTTAATCTGTAGCGCAAAACGTTATTTTCCAAATTGGTAATATAAATAATCCCTGTAGCACTCATTAGTATATTAATAACGTTCAGCCTTCGAGTAAATCAATAGAGGTTGCTTTTGCGACCAATTCGTTGCATTTTCTTTTGTTTTCGCTTTTAAACTCGTTGCTTTTTAAAGGGTGGACTTGTTCACTCCTATCGCACACCCTCCTCTTCCTCCGATTTATGAAAATAGGTCGAGCTCTACTCCAAGGTCGTTTGTGTTTCACAGTTGATGTATTGCAAAGGGTACAATTTAAAGTAAAACCATTGATTAAATCCGCCTATTGCAAAGGGAAGTCTAGCGATAGGAGGAAAAATATTCTATCGTTAAATAATCGATAGGTTAATCGAGTAATGTGTGACGAATTATAAATAGGACGGTAGTGGATTTTTATATCGCCCATGACGCAGATGTAAATTCTTCTTAGGTGGAAAATCATCTCACCTGGGTTTATTCTCAGCTGAGGTTTGATTATAAAAGGACAAGATTCCTCAAAGCTTTTTCCCTGCACTGGGACGACAGAACCGGTTCCTGGTACGTTACTTTTGTCAGTAAATAGATACCCCTCCACTCAAGGCCTGTCGGGGAAAGTGCAGCGTGTGGACCAACTGTCTGCTTTTGCAAAAAGTAAAAATGTAAATAAAGTTAATACCATTCGAATCGATATACCTCTATAAGCCATTGATTACTTTCAGGTAATAAAAAAAAAGACAAACTCGGGTGTAATTTGGTCAAAAATGAAACGCTGTTTAAACCGTATTTTGCTTCTCTCTCACTCTCTCTGTACGTTAGTATGTGATGAGTCAGCTTAAGGATAGTTATTGAGTCGTTCGCTACGCTTTTGGATTTTGGCAACAAAGTAAGTTACAATTTTTAAAATAAATTTTAAACAAGAAACCTTCTAGTTAACATTTAAAAAAATTAATGGAAATTCAAATTAATGAGAATAAAAATAAAATAAAAATTTTTTAATGGGACGATACAACCGGATTAATTTGGAAAAATTTTTTAAAAAGTGTCTCGCCACATTAAGTAATCGTGAATACATAAATATTTATCAGATTAATTGAATGGGATATGTGTTTTTAAAAACCCGTTGTGCGTGATCTTTTATCTCATTTCCTTCTTGTTTTTTTTCCCCCTTCTCGGAAGATGGGTGCGATCTTGATCGATAGAATCTCTTATATATATAGAAACCAATCATGCCATCTTCGGTCACTAGTTTTATTAATCCTAATCTGTTGCTTTTCTTCGGGCTTTCTTTAATAACGGTACACGACGGGATATTTTCATTTTATGAGTTTTATTCGTCTTCCTATCAATGTCATCTCGGGTTATCCTTTAAAGTATGAATTTTTTAAATCGATATTTCCGAATTCCTACGAAAGTTGGACACCAGTAATTATAACGTCGAATAAATTATTATAGCGATATTCTTAACGATTAAAAAAAAACCTTTCGATTATTTTATGAATTGATAAAAAAAATTTTATTGTAATACGGTATAAAAGTGTTAGGACCATAAATAACCCGACACTTAACTGTAAATGTACCAGTAAATTTGAAGAGGATGTATATATAACTATATATGTGCTTCAAGCGGTTAAAATTGAATATTGTTTTTATTATTAATTTAAGACGGAAGCTGGCCTCATATTTAATTTATGAAGTCACAGTTAAAATTTTATTCGGAAAAAAAACGTATTCGTTGGTTATACTTCTGAGAGAAAAAAAATATATATATAATTTTTTATTGTATGTATTAATAAAAATTTAAATTCGTTTTTTGTGTTATGATGACAGTTGTAACTCTTAACATAGATTTAGTCTATTACTATGTAAATTTATGTAAAAAAATTATATTTTCTAAAGCGTATTTATTATAAATATCGACTATTTTAGCCTCTTATATTAATTTACTTCTATAGTGCGGATCAAAACTGAAAAAGTATTAAATGAGACGTAGTTCAAAAATTAATATGGTTTTTTATCGAATGTTCTCGCTTAAATGTCTTACTTTAATATTTCAATAACAAAACGGAAATATATTTTTCACGTTTATCGAGTAGTATATCAGATCAATAAGTTGTTTTTTTTTTTTTTTATAATTTAATACTATATAGGCCGGTAGACGTATGTCATACACCAATAGTTACAACTGTCTAGGCCGTTCTCCTCTCCAACCATAATTAAAAAAATATTTTAAAGTTCATTTCTGTTGTTTACTGCTTAATGTAATTATAAAAATTGATTTAACGAGCAGTGATTGCCCTGACATTGTTATTCTGAATTGATTTCGGAAAATCTGTTTTGCATTAGAAAGTCCTCTTCTAACCTTAAGGAGAATTCGTTTAACGGTTCTGTAATTTTTGTGAATTTTTAACTTTTTATTGTAATCTTGACCCAGTTTTCAATACAGTAACTGATCTAGAGCAGTGAATATTTATTATTTAATATTTTCTTTCTCTCTTTTTTGTGATGTGATATTACGTATAAAGGATATTTGCAACATTCGGAACAAATAAGCAGTATCATCACGAGATGATGACATTATTAACAGCATATATATCGTATATGTATGTTTATAGCCTCGGGTGAGAGAGAGAGAGAAGACCAAATGTTGATGCTTTTTGCGGACAAAATCAAGTTGGATGAAAATTTGTTAATTTTCCTTATTGCCATTTTTGTGTGTTAAAGACAAATATTTATCTGGAAGTTATTATGTCTAGTAAAGATGGATAGTTTAATGATTTTTTTTAATGGCTGTTTGGCAATTAAATTAGAACACAAATATTTTTGTAATTAGTATTTAAAAGATGTTACTTTGTAAATTAAACGCGTTGAAAATTATTATTTAATGCTTCACGCTTATTTAATTTTGTTAGTCTTCTTTTACGTGCATTTACTGTATTTTCGGACGTAGAATAGCGAAAGCGATCATAGTTTTCGGGCAACGTACTCTTCTTATTCTTGTGTCGATCTAGAAATATCCATAGGAGCCTTAGTCAAGCACCATTACGGTTTCACTAAACCAACCCTGGAGCTTTTTACATATCCACTTCAATCAAACATTCTTTTTTAGACTTTTTTTTTATTTTTAAATTTCGAATTTTTTTTATCTTTGTATTCATTCGATAAAATGTTTTCTTTTGATACAAATAGAAGTTACGAAAAATATTTTAAAAGATATCCCTTAAGATCTAGTAGCTCACCCGAAATAAGTCGGGGGAAAAATAATCGATATTTTTATATTATAAGAAGAAAGTGCTTTTTCGTAAAGTGTAAATATAAAGAAGCCAAGACTTCGGCGACGTTTTTTTAAGCAACGAATTCGAAAATTGCCCTCTTAAAGAAAAAAAAAACAAGATAGTATAAAGCTTATTTTATTTATATACTCAGTATATAATGTCGAACGACATCGCAAGCGCATAATTTATATTGAAAACGTGCGGGAATGTTGTATGCTTCTAGGAAATAGGAGGGGGAAGTTGAGCTTTCTTTTATTTTAATTCGAACGGCTTTCGCATTACGGAAACTAGACTAAAGCGCGGCGACAACTGTAGTCTGCAGTGCAGCAGGGTCCTTGTTCTTTCGTATCCGGCCTAGCTGTTCCCACAATTCCTTGCGCCGTCCCTTTACCCGTACAACATCTCTAGTTGTGCAACTTGTGTAGCCTCACACACCTTTGGACTAACTAGTTTTATCTACATGGTGGTGTCGCATTGCGTCAATTTACTGGAAGAGAATCGCCTAATACCATTCTGTAAATGAATTTACTTATTTTTATAAAATTACAACCAGATTTTTGTCTTTTTTTTCCGTTGTTTTCGTTTTTCAAATTTAATCGGTATGATTCTGTTTTCGGGAACACTCGCAGATATTTTAAAATGGTAAAATGTTATATATAAATTTACCAGTTTTTAATATGAAAATATTGACTTTTTTTGTTAGTTTATAACGTCGTCTAAAAGTTCATCGTCAGTTTACAGTCTGTGCACATGTTCTAAAAAGTTATAAGTGCTATTTACGTGGTAACGAAAGGATCTTCGAAATCTGACATCTCGAATATAAACAGTGTTATCACGTATAAAATAAAAAAAAACGAGAATGGTTAATGACTACTGAATATAAGTCTAGCATAGTTTTAATTAAGTATACATCATCACTTTCCTTCTTTCTACCGCTTCGAGCATCTTATGTTGCATTATTATTAATTTTCGTCAGAGATATAAAATAAAGAAAAAAAATATATATATATATGATCGTATTGGATCTTTAATTTTAATTTATTTTTTTAAACATTTTGCGTGTTGGGAATCGGCATCACGATTTATGATTTGATAAGCTCGCACACCCTTGCCACAGGACGTGACAACACGTTTCATTCGGAAGTTAAGGTCATCGGGAAATCAGGATTGTTTTCTGTTTTGTCAGGGTCGTTTTGAGATTCGTGAGTCAGTTCTACTTTACGGTTCTTTTCTGGTCCCTGTTGACGCAATCGTTTTCGTTACAATTACGTTGGTGTTTTTGCGCTTGTAATCCAATTACAAAATCATTAAGATAAGATTTTTAAAATATGAAAACATTATAAATATCTCAACAAATTAAATAAAGTAATTCTTTTCCCGTAAATTGCTGTTATACTTTGATAGCGGACTGAAATGCGAATTGTGATCCTAATTGAGTTTTACGCGATATGGAGCGCGTTAACTGAGACGAGTGCTTAAAAATTTCTCGATTTTAATGTTGATGTATTGTTTTATTTTTATCGTTTCAGAGAAAACTGAAGAGACGTACTGTAAGATGTACTATCCAAGTTCCTTTCCTAGTGTCCGGACGTTTGATCCGCGCCACAACAACATGGGTGGTCCCGTCGACGTCCCCTTATTAACTCCAGGTCGGGAGCGAGAAATTCCACTCGACCTGTCACTTAAAACGGTCCGACAGACACCAGAATCCGAATTTTTAATGGAACATAGAAAACTACTAGGATTTGTAACGTCGCAGTCGTTTAATAATCTCGGACGTCAAATGCCTCCTAACAACGTGGCAGCGGGACCTTTTTTCGATAGGCCGCTGTTCCGTGTACCATACAGAGCTCCGGATCACTCAGTCGGTGTTCTGCCCCCGATGTCAACTCAATATTGTGTAGACAACAGGCCAACAGTATCGACTCCAGCAAATTCTATCGGATCTCATCACCCCATGATGTCTAGTTTATTACAGCACGAGCATCAACGAGTGGCCAAACCTGTGAGGAATCAATCCCAACCAATGTCATACCTCGATCCTATGACGAATCTACCTATCCACCCTCCTCCTCCAAATACTAACGGTGATATCAAGCGTCCTGTGTATAACCACCAGCAGGGATTAGCAAATAACGTATTACCACCTTATACGCTCTTCCCAGACATGTCGAATATGGATACGTCTAAAGATAAGATACAGCATCATCATCAACATCAACATCACCACCATCATCATCCGACTGGCCGCATGAACGGTGTGAACGGATACGATCACTCTCATTATACGGAACATTTACAACGTTTTTGCGACCAACAACCTCAACAGGTTATGAGACCGGTAGAACCGCAACCTCCTCCTCCACCTCCTCCTCCACAGCACGTCACAACAGCTACACATTATGGCTACTGTGTCCAAAATACTCCTTGCATCACCACCAAAGACAATAGACCCAAAACAACAGTAAATAATTACCGGTTTCCTGTTGTAGATCCTCGCTCTTCCGAATACTGTCTTCCTCAGAATAATTACTGTGCGCCGCCGACATGTATAGAAAACAAGAACTTAACACAGTTAGGACCTATCAACTGGACATCCGGCCTACCTGTAGTACCACCGACCAAAGTAGTAGCACCCGCTTCATCACCCGTCCTTAAAAGAAAGGAAGGTGCGGGAGGTAACCAAAAGGAGAGTCCTCGCACCGCGCGTGATTTTCCGGGACTTCCAATTTCTGATAAAAATCGGCAGGTAACTTCGAATAGTCAAGAAATCAGAGCGAGATACGGGGGTTTAGACGAAATTAATATCGATAATAGAAACGACGATGATGATGTGATAGTCATTGAAGAAGACAGTTCGAATAATAGTGTATTCAGTGCGGCGTGGAAACAAGTAATGGCAGAATTAGATGATAGGCAAAAATATCCCCTAGATCATGATGATTCGTGGAGAACAGTCAAGAGGTCAATGATGGAAATGGAGCCGACGGCACCGCCTTGTTTGGAAGCAGTAAGACCAGACGAATCCAGAATACCAATGGATATGTATAATAGTGTTTCTAGTCCTCTCGGTCCACCCCAACTAATCGCTGCAGTATCTTCAGCTCCAACTTCCGAACTTACGTGTATCACTGTACCTCCCCCCAAACCATTAATCGACGAACTGACATTAGACGGTGCACCCCAAGTCACCCAAAACTCCGAACCTCTTTTTCCAAGAAATGATAGTTTCGATTCATCGTTTCCTCTTCCTCCAACATTCAGTGACTTAGACGATTTGTCAGCAGTTTTTCGATTAAAATCTCCGGCGCCGCCATCGACGGTGGCGGACGATCTTAAACTAAACGAAGATTGTTTTGCTACAGATACTCTCGCACCTGTTACGTCAGAAAAATGCGAAGAACAGCAAGAATCCAACGTGTTAAAAAAATTGCTGACCTCGGCACCGATATGTGATACGAATACTGTCCCTAATTTTCAAGTGTCCACCCCAGCTTCTGCTGAAGTGAATAGTGATGCCGACAAGTTAGATACTCTATCTGACTGTTCCCGGGATTCCACCAAACCTGGAAGGAAAAGATCGATGTTGGAATGTTTGGCCGATTCCGAGGGTTATGTAGCAGAAAAGAAACGATCAAAAACGACAGATTTATTCGCTGATCCTTCACAATTAGGACGAGAAGAAAGAGCATTGCAGGTAAATCGACTCGTTATTAAATTCTGATATAGCACATTTCCATTTTATTTTTAAAATGCAGTTTATCCATTGTTTCGATATAAAATAATTCATTAACCTATTTAGCCGAAGATTGTTCCATTTTATTAATTAAAATTTCTTTCCCCCTTTCCGTTTTTTCTGCGTGCTTGTTGCGATGCCATAGCCTACAGCCAGCAATCAATACATCTTAAAAAAACCGCTTCGTGCAATCAGATCAAAATAACGAAATAAATGTTTAAATCAGAAATTTCTGGAATGATGATATTAATTTTATGAGATTTCTTTCTGTTATAACAAAAAAAGCATGGAGATTTCTCTTGCATGCCATCAAAATCTCTATGTTGAGTCTCGAGATTAATAGTGAAATAATTATCTTTTCTCTCAAAAATAGCAAAAATTCATCGGACCGATAATCGAAAGCAGGATCGATTACTTCATTACTAACTCCGAATCGATAGATTTAATCACCGAAATTCGATCGATCCCGATAGAATCAATTTTCTTTCTCAAAATCGGCAAGCGAAATTATAGAAAATTTTATAATTATAAACGAATTTAAGTTTCGGTCATTACTAAAAGAAAAAATATATATAAAAAACGTATTTCGGTGTTTTTATTGTAAATATCATTAAAAATTATTACTGTACATATTATTATTATTACTTTTTATTCTTTTGATAATAGCGTGCTATGTTGAGATTTGAAAAATTGGAGAAACAGCAAAACATCCATCATTCTCCATCCCGTCCTAAATGCAACAAAACCATAAAATCGAAAGAGGTAAAAATCTTTATTTTTTTCCTTTTTCCTTTCTTTCGATAGACGGCGTATTATTATCGACATTCGTCGCATAATTTGTCTTTTGTGTCACAGGTTATGGCTTTGGAAGCTGATGAAACGGCATTTCCGAGTAAGTTACTTTTATTATTAACCGTAATTATTATTAGTTAATAATAGTAATCACCGACGATTCATCAAAACGTATAAAAATTATATTTCGCTTAAAGAAACACTCTTAATGCATTTTTATCCATTCCGAAGATAAATTTTCGTCTTTACTGGCAGATTAACTGCTCGACCGAAATATTTCTTCATAGTTATTTTTTAATTAATGTTAAGGATCAACTTTTATTTTTAAACATCTGAAAGTGTACTTACGATTAATATAATATTTTAAAATAATTAAAATTATCCAGAAGTACTGTAGTTTAGTGAATTTATATACAGTAACCGAAAATTAGAAAAGTTTATTTATTTTTTATTTAAACGCGATTAAAGTCGAAATTCTTGAATAAAAATGTTAAGATGTTTCTTAATATATATATATGCACATATATTCCCATAATTTTTAAAGTAAAACATGCTCATATTTTATTAATAGGGGATGCAGCAGGTAGGAGAACATATAACAAGAGTGCCTTTGTAGATTTTAAACCAGAAGTTTTATCTTCTCGTACAAGAAACCAATCGGCAGGTAAAGAAACATGTAAAGAAAATTTTTTAATGTTTATTTTTAAGACTTTCAAACGCTTAGTTACGAAAATGATTGAAATATTTTTAGCTCATAAATATGCCAATCACACAAAGAAATATAACAAAAACGCTGCATACGAAGAAGAATTACGAAGGGAGGCTAAACGTTTGGCAGGATTTCGAGCCAAGAGGAAATTGAGAAAACGTTTATTAGCTCGTCTGTACAAAGAGAAGACAACATTGCACAAGGAACAACAGCCAGATGAAGAAGAAAAAGAAAGAAAAACGCCAAAACAAGAACGACCTGTTTTGTCTCAGTTAAACCTTCAATGGAGACCTTATAGGTGTCGAAGACGTCATTTTCGGTCAGGACTCGATATGATCAATCGAGGTAAAAAAAAGATAAAGCCAACGGGAGAACAACAACGCCGTCGTCTACAAATCTTAAAAAATCGCAGAAATCAGTTGTTGTTACTAGATAAAGAAAGGAAGGTTAGCTAGCCACTCAACTATATATTAAAATAACAAAAAATTACAATAAAATTTATGCAGTTTAGTTGAGATAAATATTATTATTATTTCCAGAATGCATCTGAAATGGGTGGAGCTCCTCCAGATTTAAAGCGATTAATGGTAAATAAAGCTTTAGGAGAAACGGTATTGCATAGAGCTGCTAGGCTGGGATATTCGGTACGTATGGAAAAAAAAATAAATTTTCGATTATTAATCGAATGTTTTCAAGTATAAATTTATATGTATTATTATAATTTTCTTTTCAGGAAGTAGTATTGTACTGTTTGGAAACTAATTATTGTGAAGTTAACGCTCGTGATAATGCTGGGTACACTCCGCTGCACGAATGTTGTACCAGAGGACATGTTAACATTTCGCGTTCTCTGTTGCAATTCGGTGCTGACGTAAATGCTAGTGCTGCAGGGGGAATAAGGCCCATTCACGATGCCGTAGAAAACGACCATATAGAAGTTGTACGCCTGTTGCTCTCTTTTGGTGCTGATCCAACCATAGCTACATATTCCGGTATGACTCCACTGAAGTTAACTCATTCCAATATCATGTCGGAATTCCTGAGAGGTAAAATAGTTTTTTAAAACTAGTTAAAAGATTTTATATTCGACAGTAAACTTAACAGATACCTATTTTTATAGGTTATATAGCCGACAATACTGGAGAATATGACAAACATCCCGTCCTTCCTTGGATATTTTATGGTTCGACATCGTCTCTAGGTAAATAGTCCAGCGTTATTTAAGTTTTAAAAGCTCTTTTACAAGTTCGAAATACAATTTTTTTAGAATAAGATTTCAATTTAGATCCTCCAGAAAATGGATATTGCATATTCGAAAGTGTACCATCCGACAACGAAGCCGATGATAACGAAGACGATTTTCTGTTCGAAATCAGTGATAAACCTCATCTACCCACTTTTCGCATCCATTTATCCGGAACATCAGGCAAAGTGTGAGTAAATAAATAAATATGTACCATTTCGAAAAAGTAAAAAAAAGAAATTGTGTTCACGTTTAGTATTTTCATTCATATTCATTTTTTTATCACACGTTTTTCAGGCCACATAACTATCTTCGTTTATCAGACGTGCTCAAACAGACGGGATTAACGATAGAAGAATTTAAAACTGTTCATAGTCACATAGAAATCATCAGCATAACCAAAACCGAATTCGAAGCCAGTAGTCTAAGCAGTCAATTATTAACAGGTTCGAGCAAACCTGTGATAGAAGAACCGGGTTCGACGGTGTCCGTCATCAAACTAGACAACAATATCCGAGAAGTGTTGGGCATAGAGACCATCACGCTCCGATAGATACCGTGATGTGCCATTTCGAAGTGATAACTGTGATGTGATTACGGGTAAGAGGGAGATCGGACATTTTCACCTTCCATGCGGCAGCCAAAAAAAAAAAAAAAAAAAAAAATTTAAAAAAAAAAAAAAAAAAAAAAAAAAAAAAAAAAAAAAAAAAAAAAAGTGTGAGGAAGATTTATAAAAAAAGAAAAACAGAAAAACATCGCCTCCTCCCACACTGTACATATGTAGATAATGGCAGTGTAGTTCCTATGTATTTGTGACGTGTCGTGTTTTGTGCTCCGAATGAGAGAGACTCTGTATTCCGTGTTTTGCTTAATATTAAAATCTCCCAACATTATGTGTGTTTTGTCTGTATTTGGAGCCATCTCAAGTAACTAATGATGGATAATTGTGACATGGTAAGGATAGAGTTGATGCTCGAGTCATACTGGACATTTGCCAACCGAGGGGTGAAATCCCCGATAGCAAATTGCATTTTGAATTTCTATTTTTATTAAAAGATAAAATAAGAATGTTATATCGGAAAAACCGAATTTGACAAAGTCTCCGTATCAACAACTTTTCTTCCGGTCAACGAACTCTTTTGTT
The DNA here is from genome assembly GCA_000484575.1 of Olivierus martensii. Classification (NCBI taxonomy): domain Eukaryota; kingdom Metazoa; phylum Arthropoda; class Arachnida; order Scorpiones; family Buthidae; genus Olivierus; species Olivierus martensii. The sequence goes on along the minus strand of AYEL01060841.1, from coordinate 24,476 downwards.
TCTTTTTCCCGTCTTTTTATTATTTATTTTTTACTCCACACCCAAGTTCGAGTCTTAAATCAATAACCGTTTAAATGCTGTAATTTATCAATTTAATTCGTTTGTAGTGGCGAAATTTAATTTCCTTTTAAATACTTTAATAATAAAAAATATCTTTCGATTAAATCGGTCGATACTTCGTTGGCGTTTAACACCTTCGTCGCTTTTAAAAGTTTCAATTTAACGATTTAGATGGCGTTTGTCCGAGGGTGACGAAGCAATTCCCCTACTGTGGTTATTTCCGAGCCAGTCACGTGACGTGTTGTTGACTAGACACGGCGTAGTTTCCATGACTACAACGTACAGACTGACGGACATCCTCTGGAATATACGTCCGTTTTAGCCGCGACTTCATCCTTCGTAACGGTCGCGTCTTGACCTACGGTGCGCAATAACCACGCGATTATCCTAGGCGACGCGCATAACCGAGGTCAACTCCGATGACGTCAAGGGTTCTCCGAAACTTCGACTGTTTTTGAAAAAGTGAAAAGAGCTGGACTTTTCATCTATGCCAGCACAGGTAATGTTTATTGTTTAAGATGTCCGATATTGATTGAAGAGATAGGCCGTGACGTCATCTGTTGCTATAGTAACAACGTCCGCAAAGTGTCGTTTTGCAATCCAGACATTTTTAGACCAAGCTTCGTTATCGTAACTAACCCCACATGCAAAATAATGACTATACAATACCAGTCGGGTTTTTTTCTTCTATTTTTTAATTTTGCTAAAATGGCAATTTTCGATGTTTATACGTTTTTAAAGAGATTATTTCAGTACTGGGATTTTGCACATTGGATAATTTTATAAAATTTTATTGATTTTAAGGATTTGCGAGCCCATCCCCGCTCTCTTGTCATACCTATAGAGTAATGGTATCTTCCAGCTACCATCGATCTGGTTTTCCGACAGCTGCGGTAATCGCGGATTTTTTTCCGTCCTTCCGTCCATCCTTTCTCACCCGTTCGTATGTTTAATCATCTTTCAGACTTACGTATATATAAGGTTTAGTATACATTCTGGCCTACTCCAACCGGATGACGTCACCCCGCAGGTAGCGAGAACCGCGATGACGCGACGAAATTATTTTCTCTTCCTAACGGCATCGAAACTACTCCCGCTGCAATTTTCACCTAAGCGACCTCCTCCCTTATACTAAGCAAGGATTTAAATCGGAAATTTAAAAATAATTCAGTCGGAAAAAAATAAAATAAAATTGAAGGGCTTAGCGAACATTACTTTCGAGTTCCGGAAGTGCAAATTTAATCTAGTCTTAATTATAATTAGTTTAAGTTGAAATTTTAATTATATATAAGTGCTGCCATCTGGTAATGAACGTTTAAATCGATGTTTCGGAAAGAAGCTTTATTGCCTTTTAACAATTCTCTTTTAGTTAATTTGTAAGTAATTAGACAATTTTCTTTAATTATTTTTTGACCGTTTATTATCATTATTATTATTATTATTATTAAATAAAAATTATCGTTTATTTAGGGAATTCGCCGAAATCGGAATTTAAAGACATTAGTCTGAATAGGGTATCGATCTTTTAAAAAAAGTATTATTTATGTCGCGATCCGAATAAAAATTTCATCAACATTGATTTCGGTATAAAAATATCTTCGGAAATATTTATAGATAAATCGATATATATTATTATTATTATTATTTTATATATATACTTATATTTTTTTTGGTCCCGAAAAATAATTAAACCCAAAATGACAATTTTACGATAGAACAGAATCGCGTTGGCGAGTTTCAAAAATCTTCGATCGCCTCGGTCATGTGACCCGAACCACGTGACCGAGACGATCGAAGGATGGAAAGGAAGGGGATGATAATGCCGTTGCTAAGCAACTGTCTAGTCCCTCGGAATATCTCCTGATCATCCACCAAAGCATTTTGTCACGTGATCTAACGTCTTAACTTTGATCTATGTTCAATAAATATACTAATTATGGAGAATCAATTTTTGAGAGAAAGTTATCTGCCGTCCCTATTATTACAACTTTCTTTAATTTAAGGGAAAAACTTTTTTAATGAGGTCGAAAGTATACTTCCTCGTGGTATGGTAATGACCGGGGACACTTATGCCATCTATCGCATATTTTTTAATATATTCTCAAGTGTTAAATATGAGATTAAAAACTATTACGAGTAAATTAAAAAAAAAATGTATAAATTCTTTTTATACAAAATAAAAAAGACGCCGAGATTAAAACTTAAATAAAACTTTTCCCAGTAATTTTTTTATGTCTGGTTAATGTCAGGCTGACTTTTTTCTTTCCTTTTCTTCAGAGAACATTAAAAATTTAATTCTGTTGTTTTAATTTAAAATTAAACAAAAGGTTATTTAAAATGCCTGGTTACTGTATTTAAACTAAACAAAACGTGGCTCCATCTCTCAGTATCTCGTGTAATCATATAATTGAACTACCGTATCGCGAAAAATTAAAACGATGTTTAAATTTTTAAATTTCTTTGAGCGCAAACAAACTATTCAAACTAAATAATAGTTTTTAAAAAATTTAGGACAGTTCAAATAGTTTCATTTCCATCTTACAGATAACAAAATGATCTTTCCGACGTTTATGAGCTTCTCCAATTACTGTACTATTGTATTCTCTTTCATTATCTCGCTACAATCATGAAAATATTCCTTCCACTTCTCTCAGTTTCTCATGCATTATGCAAGTGATACGGGATGCAACAACCACCCGACATCCAATGCTAGAGAGACTGTTAAAACTTAAACATTATTATTATATTATTACAGGTTATTTGTATCAGAACATAGAAGAGGAGACAGTATTTTAAGTATAACATCGTTTGAAAGATGGGTAAAACATCGTAAAAAATGCGCATATAGAATTCATATCGCAAACTGGCAGTTCTCTATTTCGGTAGTATTGATTTAAATTTCCATTTAATTCAAATTAATTCAATCTACAGTGGCGCCACCTTTTAATCAAATTTAATATTAATTTGCTATAGCGAATTTTTAAAGGAACGAGATTTTAATCTGATGCTGCTGCCATCTGAGAGATAAATTCGATAAAAATTAACTAAAAATATATATTATTTATTTATTCGCATTATTTCTAATTTGTTTTTTTAAATATTTTCCCGATATCGAAATTACACTGTGCAGAAATTTAGCAAACAAAAATTACATGCATTTAAAACGAATTTTTATTGATATTTTTGTTATCGCTAATCGAACGTACGAAACAATACGTAATAAATATTCGATAAATGATAACAATAACATCAATTAAAATAATCCAAACAAATGTATTCTGATGATGATTATATTCCTTATGTTTAAATATGTTTAATTATTGATAAATCAATATAATTAAAACAAGATGAAGTTGTTGAGATCTAAAACTGCAAACTTGTTGTTCATTGTTATAATAATTGCTATGAAAAATATGTTTTTATATACAATGAGAAATGTATATGCATCATAAAATGCTTATAAGATTCTTAAATATTATAACATAGAATGCAATGAACTGTATTATTCAGTTTTCTTAGCATCTACTACTAACTAATTCGTTCACTACAGAGATTGAACGATAATGAATATTAGATGCATTTATGATCGATTGATTGCCAGAATAGTCTCTAGTGAATCAGTATACAGTACAATCAGTGTTAGTCGCATCTTTCGACGGAAGATTAATAATAATCACTAGAAGAAAGAAAATAAGTCTCATCTCGTACGTTTATTTCTTCTTATCAGCATGTTTTTCGGTAAAGAATTGATAACGAAAATATTACATGAAATAACGTTACATGATAAAAACATAGTAGACCTTTCGAAATACGTGAATATTTTGAAATTGTATCCAATATATTTGATGTCCAAATTCGAATTTTATTCTCATTTTGGTTTGGTTAAATTGGGCATTTCGATAACAATCTTATCTGGAAAATATTATGCATTCTTTATCTGAAATTCTATCATTTTGTTAGAATAAATCATACGGGAGTAATTATCAAATTTATCTATTTAGATACTGCTAGATGTTGCCGATGATAAACTATATAAATCTTTCATGTTTCTCCTTTTCTTTTCTTAGCAGATTTTGTACGCTGTTAAGTTAAAGCTATATTAGTTAATAAATTATCTATCCAAAGAGGATATTTTATAATTTCTTTATAAATTCGAATTTTATTGACGTTTATTTACAAACTTTATTGAAAGATATTTTTAAGTCTTCGCGTTAATATTTATTCAGTTAATTATATTTGAAAATTCTTTTATGGTTTTACTAAAATAGTAAATAACATAAAAGAGTTAAATTTAGTTGTTCATTAAACTGAATATTATTTTGTTTGAAGTAACTCTTAATGCTGACAAAAACATAATGTCAAAAATAGATAAATGCCAAAATTCCGTTTATACATTTATATTTTGTTTGGCATTATAATGTTTAAATATTCAATTTATTTTGCATTAATCGCATGCCTGGAAAATTAACTTACAAAGATTATAATTTAATTTTACTAAATACTCTTTACAGTGCGATTTAGTTGCCTCAATAAATCTCTATGAAGTTGCTTACTATCATAAGTTATTTTATTTAATTTGTCTAATTTTGTTTTTGTTTTTCTCCCTTCTATATTGACTTTATTCAAGTTTTCATTTGCACTTCAACTATGATGATAGCATTGTATCAATAAAACAAAAGTATTAATAAAGTTTTCATTTTATGATGTTAGAATAGTTCTTGTAAAAGAATTTATCACCAGGCTTTCGTTGCACTCATTCAAAATGATACTGTATTTTAACAAAATAAAATTTTGAAAAAGAAAAATTCGTGCAATTTCGAATATAGACGATACATTCAATTTTATATTCCGATTATATGACTATTTGGTGGTATGATAGCATTTTAGTTTGTACTTCATTTAGGAAAAAATTCAATTGTTTAAATAAAGCTGTAAAATCCATCTATGTAGACATAATTATTCATTTATTCGAATTTTTTAAAATTTATAGAATTAAACCTTATTTCATGCAAAAGGAATTAGGTCTGAATTCTATGATTCGAATTGCAATCGACTTCATTATAATCCTCTGAATGATTAACAAAATTAAAAATAGCCTCTCGGGAAATCAGATGCTTTATTTAGAAATAAAATAACTCTTCCTCTAAAGATTGTTTTCAATTGAAGATGTTTTTCATATTTTTTTATTTTTATCTTCGAATCTTTTTTTTTACAGTTTAAAAAACAGATTTAATTAACATTTTATAAACCTTTAAGATATCCGCTCTTTTTTTTGCATATTTTACGTCCCTTTCTAATCTGGGAGATTACTAAGGGGCGTGGCCAGTTCTCAAGGGCTGCACCCACACCCGTGGAGGGGGGCCGGATGGTGAAGGACGACCTTTCCAATCAGGGAGATTACTAAGGGGGCGGGGCCAGTTCCAACCTTTTCCAATCAGGGAGATTACTAAGGGGACGGGGCCAGTTCCAACCACTCCCCTTTCCAATCAGGAGATTACTAAGGGGGCGGGGCCAGTTCCAACCACGAGGCTGCACCCACACCCGTGGAGGGGGCCGGATGGTGAAGGACGGGGATTGCCGGGCCGGGCTCAGCATCCCGAAGAACCCGGGTTTTCCTGCGTGGCTCGCCGACAACATTACCACTTGACTATCCGGCCGCCCATATCCGCTCTTAAAATTCAATTGTTTAACAAAACCTCTGGCTGTCTTCATTATAGAATGTGCTTGTTTAGCAGAATTTTTCTTAGACTTATGATTCTATTCCAAGAATTCGTTCGAATAGTGTTAAATGCCCATTTCTGTAAGTCTCTTTTTAGATTTTTTTGCAATATTATAATCTTTAGATATGGTTCTCAGATCCTAAAAAAATGGAAGTATCCTGGTTTTTAGGTTTAGGACCAGGCATCGTGAAGAGGTCTTTCGGAACATTTATTTGTCCCGGATTTACAAAGTATTAATTTATTCCTTAATTTAGAAAATAAATGATTGAAATGAAAAATTAATATAATTTATGATTTAAGAATTCCGTTCCATGATATACCTTTCAAAGAGGAGTCGACCCTCCAAATTCGGGCCATGCTTTAGTATGCTGGTCGCTAGTTGATTATAATATAATGCGAATCTCTCTCTTATATATATATATTTATTTATTTCAAACAAAAAATGCATTCCATAATTTAATAATATAAACCCAAATACGAATTAATTTCTTTTATTTCTATTTATTTAATAAATGATTCGAGGGGAAATGTGACGTGTTTTCCTTTGTGTTAAATGTTATTTTTTCTTAAAATAGACTGACAAATTAATAATAAAATGAATATATTATATCAACACAAAAAAACATGTTCATGTAACACCAATTTTTCACTTTTGTTTTATATTTCCCCCTCCGCTCAGTTTAATTTGTCTCGGTTTGTTTTCTGTCAGCAATCTGAAAGTTCTATTTTTAGACCAATTTTAAAAGGATCCATATAAGTATATTTTCTTTTGACATAGTAAATGTCATTTGAAATAAACTCTCTTCGTATCAGAAAAGACCAAGATCTATACTCAGCTTGTTTAATGAGATTATGAAGCATTACAGAATAATATAGAATAAATATAGATAATATAGAAAATAATAATAAATATAGATAATATAGAATAAATATAGTCGAACAGTTCAATCTTATAGCCTCAGCAGCTATTAGAAATTTTCATTTGCAGTCTAAGTTTCAATGATTGTAGTTCTACCCTTAGTGTAATATAGTGCAGACTACGCTATTGCAGGTAGTCGCTATTTTATAGGCTTGATAGTGCTTTTAATAAAAACCAGTATGGAGAGTTATAAAGAAATGATATACTGTATTTTAAATTTTTATTTCTCTATCACCCTCTGGAAGCAGGTCCTAAAAACTTACATCTCAGAACACAGTGCTAAAAGAAACAGATAGTACAAGGTGGGCAAACTCGCTGGACGATCCTACGTCCGCATAGACTTCCACCAGGTTCTATTGACAGACATGGGCACTATCGAAGTAGTTCCGATTTGGTATAAAGACCAGCAAATGAATATCCAGTGAGGGTGCATCGGCAACCACCAATGCGAGGTTATCCCTTTAGTTAGGTTAAATAGTTTAAGCCGCCATATCACACAAGAGATATACTGTATCTGGCGGCGGCCACTTATAGAGCCCATCAGAGCTTCCGGTAAGCTCAGCTCCTGCGAAGCGGGTGACAAACTTTATGGAACGAACTGTACACATAGGGATTTATTAATCTGCATACAGAGAGAATGAGAGTACAATAAAATATGTAATCATACATATACTGCTATCACATACAACTCTGTATACTTTATTCTAACTCCCTGTATACATGTATAGTTCTTCTCTTGGGTTCTCAGTTCTATACATATAGGCCTATAGGTAGCGTTCCATGTGCATGTATAAGTAGCGTTCCGGTACTTCTCTTTTTAGCACTACACCACTAGTCACTATGAGTCACTTAGGAGAATCTCAAATATAGTACTTGAGAGCCGCAATCAGTTTCTTTCTGGGTCAATGATATCCACATCAGTTTTTTCGGGTAAACTTAACAATGGTTTCGGGTAACTTAATTGTTTATTATATATTTCACATCCATTTATTTCTTATAGATGCAAAACTACTTTTTACCGGAACGATTTATATTCGTTTCTTTGAATAAATGAACAAATTACAAGTAGCCTATATTATTATTATTTTTTTTTTAACTAAATAGATATTTGATCCATATTAACTATTGACTTTCATGGCATAGAGCCACCTTGAAGGTACCAAAGAGCCGCAATTTGGCCACCGTGATTATATTATCTTGTTACAAGATGGCAGCCGTTTGAAACATTTATAACTCTGATAATTCTAAAATTGTTGCATTTGAATGCTGTTACAATCAATTGCTTTATATTAGTATATAATTATTTTTATTTATATCTGATATCAAAATTAAACAATATATTGCAGATCATTTAAATTTTAGAATACGAATATTAATTTCGAAATTTTTACAACTCTCATTACGAAATGACGACATTCAAAATTTTAAAAATTTTATAAAAATTTGTTTTACATGAATCATTTACAAGACTTTTTTTTATAAAAGATAAAAGTAGCTGTAAATATACTTAACAATGGTAAAAATTTATTTAAACTTAAAAAAGGTATGATTTAATAAAATATAGTAATAATTGATAATATTGTAAATATTTTTTCTACCGATAATAATAAATAAAAATAAAATTAATGCCTTCAAGTCAGTTTAAACTAATATTTATTATAGCATTTGCTCGAAAGTTTCCCTTTAACTTGCTATTTTTTATTTTTTTGACATATTTTCTAATGCTTTAGAAACAATTTCTTGGAATAAAACAAATAATTAAATCATTACATTCTGTTTTATCATTAAAACAAACATTTTTGCGTTATATATTGTAAAGTATGTGTGCATATACCGTATACCCGCATGTGATATATCCAGATTTTTGTTTGGAAACTCGAATACGTCGAAACGACTGTTTCCTTTATTTAATTAAAAAATAGAATAATAAAAATGATTTATTTAGAATAAACAAATTAAATAAATTAGTCATAAATTGTTTTAGAGTAGACGAAAATCTCGAGCATGCGTGGAAACGTAGAAATCTCTTGATATAAACCTTTTTCCCCTTAGATGAAGCGCAGACGGATGCTAGAGAATTCTCATCTGATCGAACAGATTCGTTTCCCTGGATACGGTGAGTGATGACAGAATAGTTTATTTGTCGAGATTGTATTGCTTCTTTTTAATGAAAGAGCTTGTTTTTCCTTCGCGGGACATTTGCCAAAAGTTAGAAGTATTATAGCAGTCGATACGTGATATATCCGTATCTTTAATAAATCCGATCGCTATATAATAACTGAAAAGTTCGGTTGTAAATTTTTAGATTAAGATAAAATAATATATATTTATAGACGGCATTAAAAAACTAATAACGATATCTAAATGATAAGAGAGAAAAGTCATAAAAATATAAAGGAAAACTGTTTAGAGAAAAGTTACGAATTATATTAACAAAAATTTAAAGATGAATTGCAAAACTTGATGAAAGGATTATAAATATATATGTGTATAGAAAAACTTTTGAGTAAAAAAAGAAACTTTTATGAATAATTCATAACTTATTGAATCTTTTCGTATTTTCATGCATTGGGCCAAATAAAATTGATATTCAAGTAAACATATTTTTGCAAATAAATAACTGTAGATTATGAAATAAAAATTAAAAAGTTTCTAGATGTAATAGCTTATTATGTAGTCAAATTACTTCGGAAAATTTATTTATTATTGAATTGTATAACAAAATGTATATTGAATAGTAAATCGTCTATTCAGTTCTAAAGAACAAAATTAAAGAAAAAGTTACAAAAGTATAAATATTTAATAAAGCCGCTATAATTAATAATATTATAAAGAAAAAAGTAATGAATACTTGGTTATATAAGAAAAATTATAAATTAAATTAGTTTAATAATTTTAATGTAAACATAATTAAGTTCTAGCAAATAGCATAAAAACTCCTTAGCTGTAACTCTAACAGGTGAATTTCATAGCGACATCTTGCAGGTAAGAACTGTTTGTTTTGCAGCTTTGAGAACTTTATATTATTTACATATCAAACATTTCAACGATTTTATTCGAGGCGAAAATTTTTTTTAATCTTCTTTAAATTGATTAGTAAATCACACGAATTTCAAATAGATACTGTTTAAATTTTCTGAATTATCGGTATCAAATGAACTAGATTAGTAATTAGATACTTATTTCGGCAGAGGGAAAGTAAATTTTTCGAAATAATTAACTATTCTTATAGAAATCTTCAATTTCTTTTATTTCTTTAAAGAAAATCAAATTATCCTGACATTAATCCGTCCTTCTTCGGTTAATTAGAGAAAGAACAATTGCTTACGACATTTTATAGATTTCCAGAACCTAAAGAATTATATCGAAATCTTATTACAAAAAAATCTAAGCCATTCACTTTCTTCGATAGTCAATTAGGTTATTATTGGAGAGGATCTCGATAGATGTTTTACTATATGTGATATATATTATTAGAAATAATCTACAGGTACTACTTTCTTTGCTCTTAAAATAGATTTATGCCTAAAATTGTTTAATCTATATAAGTTAAAAGTTAATTTGCAGATACGAAACTTCAAAATAGTGTATTTTGAAAACAATAATTGTTTTCAAAATACACTATTTCTTCAAAATAAAAGCTTCATAATTTCAGAATGAATGAAAATAAATTATTTATTTTCATTCATTCTGAAATTATGAAGCTTTTTATGAACAGTTGGTTAGATTCATTAAGTAAGCCGCCATATCACATTTGGGGTTTTTTGTATCTGGGGGCAGTCATTTTTTGAACCCACCTCAGGCTGGCCACCAACCATGGTGAGGTCAACTGGAAGGTTCAAGAAGCTTTTATGAAAGGAAAAAGCGATTTTTTTTTAATTTATAAATTTTGAAAGAAATTAATATAAACTAGGATTTAATAAAATTTACAGATGCTCAATATCTTGCACCATCAATTAAGAATTTTTTGATATCTTATATGATGATTAAGAATAGCAGGATACAATATTGTACTGTATTTAAGTAGAATAGTATTAATAGCATAATATAGGGATGGCCAAGCTTCGTGTCACTACAAGCCATATAGAAGAATCTCAAATAGTTGAGAGGTTAGGTTAGGTTAGGTTAGTTTTATTACCCCGCCATATCCGCATGGGATATTCTGTATCTGGCGGCGGCCATTTATAGCTCCCATCACAGGCTGGCCAGCACCCATGATGGGGTCAACCGGATGGTTGAAGGATGGGGTTCAACAGGCCGGGCCCGGACCCCTCCTGAAAAATTGGAGGTGTGGGACCCGGATTTGAACCCGGATCCTTCAGGGTGGTAAGCCGAAGCTTTACCACGCGGCCATCCAGCCGACCAAATAGTTGAGAGCCGCAATCAGTTTCTTTCTGGGTTCAATGAGAGCCATATCAGTTTTTTCTGGTAATCTTAAAAATAATGGTTTCAAAAATTATTATATATTTTACATGTATTTATTTCGTATAGATGCATACTACTTTTTACAATAAATAAAAAATTACAAATATATTATTATTATTTAATTAAGTAAGTATTCGCTCCATATTAATATTGACTTTCCTGGCATGGAGCCACACTGAAGGTACTAAAGAGCGAAATGTGGCTCGCGAACCGCAGTTCGGCCACCATTGGCATAATATAATGAACTAGAATAGTAAAAATATAAATCATTAAAATCTTAAATTTAAATATAATCATATCGAAATTTACTATTTTTAATTTTTTTTTACATTTTATATGTATATTATCAAGTTGAAGAGGCAGTACTGTATATAAAATAAAAACATATGTATCATTAGAACACATAATGATAAAAAATATTTAAGTGATAAAAATCCATTATATAGAAAAATAAATAAGTATAAAATCTGAAATGCTGATTTACATTAATGCAGTGAATTTATAAATTATTTAAATTGAATTAAGAGTTCAGTAAATTCTTACATTTACTTAGAATTTCGAATTAGTTTTGAGCATCTCTTATTATGGACAAAGTTTGAAATATTCATAATGCAAAAGATTTGCCAAAAATTTAACATAAAATTTTAAATTTACAGTTCAGATTACATTTATATTATTTTTAAAAAGTAAATAGCACAGTCAGTATATTAAAATAAAGACCTAGCGTATCTTTTAAAGCTCAAAATCTGAATAATAGAAGTTTATTATAATTTATTTTATTATTAACAAGCATATTACCATATATCCATTAGACCAAAGTGATTAAAATGAATGCATAAGACGATTTTATTTGTGAAAGGTGAGTGAATATTAAAACAAATAAAACAGAAAAGTATTTATATTGCAAAAATGAATAAAAAATTGCATTATTTTAAATATGTACATAATTTCAAATACCTAACAAGTTGTTATGAAATACTCACTAACACAAAAATTATGAAAATATGAGATATACGATTAAACGTAATTTTAAGTCTATTTTTACTTTTTACAGGATTTTGCTTTATATGCAAATATCATAATTTCAATCTAAATTTTTCTGAATTTGCGTCTAAGAGCTTTAGTCGGCCGGTTGGCCACGTGGTAAAGCATTCGCTTACCATCTTGGAGGACCCGAGTTCAAATCCGGACCCCACACCTCAGTTTTTCAAGAGAATTCCGGCCCGACCCATTAAATCTCTTTAAACTTGCGGTTGACCCCACCATGGGTGTTGGCTAGCCTCTGGCTATCGGCCTTAAAAATAGCCGCCGCCAGCTATAGAATATGCCAACTGTAACGTGACTTTACTAACATAACAAACTAAAATTCTTATCAAACTTCTATTATTTAATTATAGAAATAATGGTATATTTTATCGCCAATTTAAAAATATTCTAATAAGATCAATTTGATTTCGTATGAACGATACGAAATCAAAAATAGCAATTAAGGAATGAATATCAATCAACAAATGGTGTAATTAAATTAATATGCAATTTTTCGCATCGAAGAAAAGATGTTTTTACATGAAATACAGTATTATAGCATGCATAAACTTTGAATTTTATTAATTACTTCTATAGAAAAAAAAGTAAATTATTATTCTTTTATACATTTGCATATTTATATTCGCAGAAATTTATAAATATTTAAAATTACTATCTGACAATAAGATGAAATAAAATTTGCTTCGTAAGTAATTTGTATATAAAATTTTATCTGTTTACTGTATAGTAGTGATGCAATTTATGTGATCACTATTACATATTTACAAATGTAGTGGAAATTTGGATTGCATTAATATTATCACTTAAATATAATTTTGTTTTCTATAAAAATATTTTTATAATTTTATTTGATGTATTACTTTGCATGGTAATATAATTAACTCGCTGAAAATTTATTAGGTTATTAATACGATATTCGTTATTTGTTATTCATTAGATGTTGTGTTAAAGTAATATTCATTTATTGATAAATATAAATAAAATAACTAGTTTTGTAATTGAAACTAAAATGTTGATAGTTAAAAGTTTTAAACAAAAACAATTAATAAGAACTATCTGTATTATTAGTTAAGAAATTTTACTACGAAAGTTTTATGCATAAAACATTGCTAAAATGATTAAATTATTATTATGGAAATCATTATATCTACTTGTATAAGTTTATTTAGTCATATTTTGTTATTAAATTTAAATAAATTTGTAAAATATTTACAGCCTTTTAATATTGTGATGAAAAATTAGTTTTAGTCGGTATGCTAGAAAATTAAAAATACTGTAATTGCTTTTTTCTCACTTTTCTTTTTAATCTGTTTATTTAATAAAGAAAATTTCAGGAATGTCTTATAATTAAATAAATTTAATATTTATAATTTAAAAAATTTAAAATTAAAAATTAAATTAAAAATTATTTAAAAATATTTTAATTTTTTTTTATAATTTTTTTTTTTTTTACCACATTCTCTTTAATTAAAATATAAGTTGCCAAATTCTCTTTAATTAAAATATAAGTTGCCAAATTAATTGATCAATGCAATTCCAATATGTTATTTCTCAATTTTTAGCTTATTTTCCGACAAGTAAAGTGATATTTATGAGATAATCATACTGTCGAAAATATATACATCTATATCTTAATATATTTTTAATTAATTCACATAATTTAGTTTGAAGATTAAATCATTGAAAATGATCTCCAGAGTTGCTCCACCCCGAGGGTACAAAGGGTGCACAGCACCCGGGCGGCAAGAAACAAATATTAAATATTTATTTTATGTAGCTAATATCTTAATCATATGTAGCTAATATACAGAAAATATTTTTTATCTATCTTAATCCGAATATGAACGCATTTTCGGTATTTGAGTATATATTTTCGGATGATCAATATTTTTTATCTATCTTAATCCGAATATGAACGCATTTTCGGTATTTGAGTATATATTATCGGATGATCTTCTTACTTGTTAGTGTTTTCCCCAATTTGTCTATCGTACTAAGAATTTATTTAACAATACTTGTGACTATTTCAACGAGCGAAGCCCCTTCTTTTCAAAGCTGAAAATTATAAAAAATCATCCGCAGTACAATGAAACAGATTAGACTCAACAATTTAAATCTTATTAGCATAGAACATCAAATTGCTACTAATTTAGATATGAAGGATATAATAAATGATTTTTTGCTATAAAAAAATCACGTCAAGTAAATTTTACATAAAGGCATGTGCAATTAGTCTTTGTTTATATTAAGAAATAATTGAAGAGTGTGATCTCAAAACGCGTTCAATCCATTTTGATCATTGTTTTCTCCTATTGAAGTCATCTATCTTCTTAAAGGCCCGTTTATTCCCAAAACAATGCCAATTAAAGAAATAATTGAAGAGTGTGATCTCAAAACGCGTTCAGTCCATTTTGATCATTTTTTTCTCCTATTGAAGTCATCTATCTTCTTAAAGGCAAGTTTATTCCCAAAACAATGCCAATCGATGTGTACGGGAACTTGAGTCCTGCTTTGATTTTGAAAACTTGTTCAGTCCAGAGATCAATAACGATGAAAACTTGCTCAGTTCTCTGCACCAGTGCCGGATCTAGAAAGTGCGGAGCCCGATTGGAATATTTTTCCGGGGCCCCTCAAAATACGGCTTATATGTATAAATAAAATAAGTAATATTTATAAATAAAGACCCATTTTTGTCTGCTGGATTATCTACTTGGAAACGCTTCGGTTTTCCACTCTGGAGGTCCCGGGTTCGAATGTCGAGTTCGTGCCGGATCTAGAAAGTGCGGAGCCCGATTGGAATATTTTTCCGGGGCCCCTCAAAATATAGCTTATATGTATAAATAAAATAAGTAACTTATTAATATAATTTTAATTATAATTATTATTACTAATTAATTAAAAAATAAATATTATGCTTATATAAAACTGAGAAAGATAATGTATTCATTTGATATTTAATCATACGTTTACATACAATTGAAAGGAGAAAGTTATTATTCTATTTTTAATATTGTATTTATACTTCATTAATAGAAAGTGCCTACATATTGATCAATTTAGTTCAGTGGTCATCCATGATGATTATAGGCAATAATTCAAGCAAAAAAATCCGTGCTAAAAAAACAACCTAATTTTATTTATAATGGTAATAGATGCGTTTTCATGAAAAACTATTGCATACATTTTATTGATAAAACATGTTATATGTTGATGTAATTTTATATGTTCTCTCATTTAAAAATAAATTAATAAATCTTAAAAAATATATTTTATCATAAAGAGAAATTACTATCATCAGTTAATATATTTTTAATTTTATCGATAATAAGGGGAAGATATTTTAGCTAAAATATCAAACTTTTAAAAGATAAAAAATAAATAAATTCCGACCGGTACAACTGGGAAAATAGGGAAATAAAGAACTACCTTTTTCATCATCATCATTTGGGAACTGTAAGACTTTTACGCTATCACTAAAGCAAACACGCATCAGCTGCCTCCGACATTCTACACTCGAATGGAATTCCCATCATATGCGTGGCCTTCGACGAAGTCCCGCCACGTAAAGCTCCGATGGTGGCGACATACAACGTCGATTTACGTAAAAAAAGATTCATAAAAACCAACATAAAAATTGATGAAAACTATTTTAATGCAGAAAATTTGTGTTTTAATATTTCACTTAACACGAAAATTTATGCAATCTAGTGAATAACCGAATTAAATACTCGGAAGTTAATAACCTAAGTCAAGTGATCGATATGTTCTCTGGTGTATCAATGACATTCTTATCGGGAAAAATTCAATTTAAAAAACATTTAAGCTTGAAAATCGACTAAAATAATTGAATTTAAAAGATTGGAATTACTATAGTGAAAATACTTTGCGCATGCCCACAAATGCAACAGTTTGGCGCCGCAATGCACGAAGATATTTTTAAAAATTCTTGTTGCTATAGCAAACATGGCGTAAAGTAAACAACAGACTTTTTTAAGAGACGAAAAAATATATATTGAAAAATGGATTAAATAAATTAAACAATATAAAGATTTATGTATAAATATGCTTGCATGTAACTTTGATAACAAAAATCTTCTAAGATTATTTTTTCTTCTATTATTTGGATGAAAGTTTATTTTAAATAAAAATTTTTCTGCAAGAAGAAAAAAATAATTTCGACATGAAGTATTGGTGTATATTTTTGTTTAATAACCAAGTCAATTTTTTCACCATTAATGATTCCAAGAACTATAAATTTGTTAAAGTTATTGATCTAAATGTCAATAAAAGTAAAGAAGCATATTTTTATTTTCTTATCTACTCGTAACTTGTAAAAAATTAATGACAGAGTAATCTGTAAACCAGACACGATGGAGGTGAAATTTCAGAAGTCTGTCGATTTGGCCAGCAACTTAGATTCTTCATTAGACATCAAGTTGATGGCATCCGAGATCAAGAACGGACTTAGTGAAAATGATTCGTATGCATGTGCCAACATGAAAAATAAATAATTTTTATGTTTCATATATTTCACTAGAAAATTATTTATATATAAGGCTTACATATGAAGCTTTATTTAAATAAATTTATATTTAAATTATATATTCATAAAGAATTTTTAGCATTGCAAAGCCCAATCATTTTGGAAAATCTATCCATTATAAATGTTATAGAATTGATCTTATTAAATTATGTAATTAGGTACATTAAACACTTAGTTCAATACTCCTAAATAATATAGGAATTGAACATAATGTATAAAAACTTTCACATATTTTTATAACTCATCATTATAAAACAACAATTATTAATAATAATTTTAGAACTGATAAAATTTCTTATAAAAATTTAGAGTGACTTCTGAAAAATCCAACAAAATCCACTTCCTGAAAATTTAATTCATTTTGTTCCAGTTAATTAACCTAATCCTATTGTGTTCATTTATTTAATGGCGATTTTTTTAAACAACCCTATTAGACACTTTTTGTAATTAATATTTAAAATTAAAATTGGTGATTTCAAAAATATTTATTTATATAAAAAGATCCGTTATAAATTTTATTCACCTCAAAACTGAATTTGGAACATTTTAAATAAAAATTTGAGACTAAACTCTTTCCATCAAATTTTGTTCTAAAAAAAAAAAATTCAAAATCATTTAAAAATGATTTAGAATGTAAAGACCCCAGTAAAACAAATGTTTAAATTTTAAGATTGGAGATTTGCCAAGTGACTTTTAAGATTTTTTTCTTCTTCATTATTGCGTTTTTAAAAATTTCGATTAATGTCAAAATGTCATTTTTATTATGGTGATGTGTAACTACTGTTATTCGAACAGTTCATCAATTCTATCATATAAAATTAAAAAAAAAAAATTATATATTTCTTAAGATAAGCCTACGAGATACCCCATCGCTTTGTAAAAAGAAATAAAAAAAAAAAAAAAAATTATATATTTCTTAAGATAAGCCTACGAGATACCCCATCGCTTTGTAAAAAGAATATCAATAAATTTTACTGCTAATAAATTTATGCAACTACGGAAGAACTTAGCTTAAATTAATGCATTAATTATTATTTTTTTAGTTTTTAATTTTTCTATTTAGTTAAAAAATACGTATAAAAAATTTTACAAATTAATTAGTAAACGATTTAACATCTTATTTTATAAAATATTTTTCTCGATTTTGCAAATAAACTTCATCCAGCACTCATCTTTTCCTCTCTTACGAGAAGCATCTTTTTCAGACCGATCTAAGACTTTCAATAATTTACAGTATTTCTTACTTTAGAAGTCTTGTCCATCTTTATGTTCCAAATTCAATTTCTGTTTATATTTCAAACTATATCATGACTCTACTGTCATTTTTCCAACAGTATAGCTTACATTGCAACAATCAATCTCAACCTCTTTTCTTTTAACTTGGCACCATCATATTTCATTTTGTTCCTTCACTAAAACTTTAGGATTTTATCAGATTTATATAGAAAAAGTAAATAAATTATAAAACTATACATAAAACACGATAAACTATGCTAGAAATTTACCAAATTACGATTATTCTGTAGATCCTATTAATAATAATTCTCGAACTTTATAAAAATGTAAATTTTTTTCTAATGTTAAATTTTCATACTTCTTAATTAATATTACATTAATAAAATCCTAGCACTTTTTTTTAATTCTTATAATTTAAACGGATAGATAGTAATATTTTATTTTTTTTCAGATTTTATATAGTTTAATTTATTTATATAAAACTTTAAAAATGAATGATATAATCATGAGGAAATAAAAAAGAAGAATTGTATTATTTATATAAAGAAACCTTTTGAATATTTTACAGTTTGTTTCTTCCTCGGTTTACTGTAACAAAACAAACATTTTCCTGTCCCACTAAAAAAATAAAAAGAAAAAAAAAGTAACAATGAACTTTCCCTGGTTTCGTGTTAGAAAAGATTAAAATCTGAAAAAGTAAAAATGACCCATTTAGATTCTGCACATTCGTCAGAGTAGCCTAATGAACTTTTCCGAGAAGTTTTCTGCTATCACAAAATAACAGTTGAATGATTTGTTGAACTGGAACGCAAAAATGGACTTTGTTGATGTTACATGCAACAAACTCCGCTCGTATTCTCTCTCTCCACTCAGCCATAACTATGATGTACAGGTATGCGTAGGTTAGTACCTGTTTCTTTATAGGCAGAACTGGTCCTACCACCACCTCTTGCTCTCAGCAAGATGTTCGGTTAACAAATTCTACTCAATGTAAGATATTTTTCGTCTTTATATAATAATTACGTAATATCTACTAATTACAATCTATTTAATACTGTTTGTAATTACTTTTATTTAAATTTTGTCGTCATTAATAACTTAATTAAATACCAGATTATTGCTATCTTGTTAAAATTCTTTCGCGGATAGTTTAAAAATTTGAATTTTTAAATAGTGCCATCTATCGTTTTGTTAAAATACTTTTCTGTTTAAAATATTTCCCGTTTTAGAGCCTGGTAGGCAATGCGCTGGTTGAGATGTCGACGACGTTTACGTCTGACGTCATTAGTCGTCATTTTACCAACTTTTATAATTATAGTAATAATAGTGAAGAATAGTCATCGCGAAAATGCAGAAGAGGACGATGATGTCATGATAATGCTAAGAAATGACAAAAAACAAAAAGAATATATAGACAAACGAGGTATTCATGTGATTGTAGGTCATTATTTAGGTAATGCTTTACCATGGGAAACCACTCCAAATTTGACAGAAGGTATTAAAAATTTAATTCAAAATTTTTCATATTTCCAAACGATTTCATTCCCAAATTTAATAGAATCTTTCTTAATTTTTGTAGAATTACTAAATATGAATAATTACAAACCCATTTGGTCATCTGGTAGTCAAGGCCAACCTGTCTACTTACCTCCTGTAGATAAACAGAGAGAGAAAACCTTATTTCATATCAATAGATTTAATTTAATGGTCAGTGATATAATTCCTGTTAACAGAACTTTACCAGATGTGCGGAAACTGAGGTGATTATTAAACTTTTTGGAACTTTAAAATTTTTTAATAATTATTATTAAAATGTGTACTGTATTTGTTTTAATGAAATGTGAAAAATATAAAAATCATATATAAAAATTTGGCATTAATTACCTGAAAAATCAATATCTATTCTATTTTTTTTTTTAAATAAGATTTTTACCAATTATAGCTTAACATCACCAAATCTAATATAATATTGACAATAATTTAAATCATTGGTTCTCAAAGAGGGCTATCTTAAAAGCTAGACAGAGTTAAATAAAGTGAGCCATAAGTAAAAAAAAGGTTAAAGACCACAAGTTTAAACTAGCAGTTTTCAAAGTGTGGTCTTATGTTATATAAGTATAAAAGAAATTTTAGAATTATGTATTTAACAGATTTTTGTTAAATTTATACTTATTTTAGATGAAACAGGAAATTTTTCTATATTCTGGCATGAAAAAAATCTGATAACTGTTGATTAAGAAATAATCAAAATCTGTTAATTCTTGTTCTATATATATATTATAGTTTATAGTAAATATGAATTTAACTATTGATTCAATAGACTATCATCAATAATATTTGATTTTATGCAAATTTTATATGTTAGTTGCAAAGAGAAGAAATATTCTGATTTTAGATTGCAAGATGTTAGTGTCATAATAGTTTTTCATAATGAGGCTTGGTCTACTCTTCTTCGAACAGTGCACAGTATCATACAAAGATCACCTAAGAGACTCTTAAAAGAGATTATTCTAGTCGATGATGCCAGTGAAAGAAGTAAGTTTATAGTTTGCCAAAACATTTTACATATAAAATTTATTATTTATTTGATTTTTATTCAGGTTTTCTTAAACGGCCACTTGATGAATATGTTTCTAATTTACCAATACAAACAAAAGTTATAAGAGCTAAGAACAGAACAGGACTCATTAGAGCTCGACTTTTAGGAGCTAAACAGGCAAAGGGAAAGATTTTAACATTTTTAGATGCACACTGTGAATGTACTAAGGGTTGGTTGGAGCCATTAGTTGCTCGAATAGTTGAAAATAGGTAAAATTTTATTTTCAACTTCTTTTATTAATGTTTTGAAAATTATATCTTGGTTTTTTTTTTTTTATTTTAGAAAAACTATAGCCTGCCCAGTTATAGATATTATCCATGATGAAACATTTGCTTATATCAAAAGTTTTGAACTCCATTGGGGGGCATTTAATTGGGAACTACATTTTCGATGGTATCCCATTGGAAGCAGAGAACTGAAAAAACGAAAAAATGATCCTTCCAAACCTTTCAGGTGACTATATTATTATTGAAAATTTTGATACAAAAGATTTTTATGCTTATAATGAATATAACATTAATTTTTCAGGACACCTGTTATGGCAGGTGGTCTTTTTGCCATAGATAAGTCTTACTTTTATGAAATTGGTACTTATGATGAGCAAATGGATATATGGGGTGGAGAAAATATTGAAATGTCTTTTAGAGTAAGTGTTTGTTTTGCCATGTTATATAGAAGATAGAAAGTACTGATATTTGTATTTAATAGGTATGGCAATGTGGAGGAAGTGTTGAAATTATTCCTTGTTCCCATGTTGGTCATTTATTTAGAAGATCTTCACCTTATACATTCCCTCGTCCAGGAGGAGTAGGAGCAGTGCTTTACTCTAATTTGGCTAGAGTGGCAGAAGTGTGGATGGATCAATGGAGTAATTTCTATTTTAAAATGAATCCTAGTAAGTCTTATTTTCTATATTACTTCATTTTAATAAATTCTCAATTATAATAATTTTAATTTGAACTCTTTATAAAAAGCCAAATCAAATAGATTAATAATAATAATAATAATAAAACTTTTGAACTAAAATAATTTGATTGTTAATTTTTATCCCCAAATAATGAGATGTCGAGAATTCTTTAAAAATAAAGATTGGCAGTGAATTGTCAGCAATCAAAGAATTAAATTATATTTTTTATAAAATATGAATTTGTCATATCCTCGTAAAAGTTATTGTGCTTTTTAATATTTTAAAAATCATTACATTCTAAAGAAAGTGCTCACTTGTAAAGCATTTATATATATATTAAATATTGATTGATTAAATGCAATAATTTCAATTTTTATATGTTTTTAGGTGCAAACAAAATCAGAAATTCAATTAATGTTACTAGTCGAAAATCATTAAGAGAGAGATTGCACTGTCAAGATTTCCAGTGGTATTTAAAAAATGTCTGGCCAGAGCATTTTCTGCCTGATGAAGATAGGTTTTTTGGAAAGGTTATTAAAATATAAAAATTTTACTGTAAAAATTAATCATATAAGCATGAAATATTTTTACTTTTCACAGATACGCAACAGAAAAACTGGAAAATGTATACAAAAACCAAATGCAAAGAATGCTATTCAACAACCAGTTGGAAAAGCACAGTTGGGAGAATGTGTTTTTGAAATTTATTCCAAACAGGTATAGTAATTATGAAAAATGTTTACTATTTCAAAATAATAACCAAAAACTTTTTTTATAGTATCTGATGTATACCAAACAAGGTTACATTATGATGGACGAATCAGTATGTCTTGATTCTCCAGAAGAAAGAAAAGAGAGTAGTGTAATGATATTAGCATGCAATGAATTCACCAGGCAGAAATGGAAATATGATATAAAGGTAAAATGCAATTTTTCATGCTTTAAGTTTGTTTTTATGCAAAAATATAATTTTTTTATTTTAGACTTCTCATCTGATCCATGCCAATACTAAATTCTGTTTGGATATTCCAAGCAAAATTAATGTGGACAGTCTTACTCTTCAACCCTGTGAAAAGAAGTCCAGTCAAGAATGGTTATTAGAATCTATTGAATGGAAATCTTGACAATAAAAGTGTAATAGCTTAAATATATCAAAATGCAATTTAGTCAGTGTAGAGTACTATTCAATTGTACTTTGCTATTCCTGCCATTTTATAGAATTTTGATAAAATTTCATTTTTACTATGATTCCTGTCATTTTGTATAAATTTTATTAAAATTAATCTGATGTTATATTTGAAAATAAAAAAGTTTTATAAAAAAGAAGAAACAATTTTTTTTTTAACAATTTACTTCAACTTTTAAATAACAATCTATGATATAGCAGAAATTAATTATTTTGTAAATTTCTACAGTATAAAAATATGAATATTTTGAAAATTAATATTTTGAAAATAAAAAATGATATTACAAGAAGTCAAAGAAGAAAAGTGCATGAAAATTTTCTGATGGCAATTTCATCAGGTTCTTTGGAGATATACAATGGATATATATTTGTACATTATATGAACACTTTAGATACCTATAAATAAATCATAAATTTAGAATTAAGAGTAAAAAAGGAGAAAAAATAATCATAAATTAATATGATCTATAATTGTTGCATGGTTCTATAACAAAACTTCTATTTGATCTTCACTGTTATTAATACAGTAATAATGGTATTTTTGACTTGGCTGAGGTTGCAAGATAACTCATAAGCCCAAGTTGATTGATTCATGCACCATATTGATAGATCACACAAAGTGTTAATTAAAGAATATATATATATACCTATTTTAATTATATGCTATGTAGGGAACATTCCTTTTGCCTTCTTTCTATCACTCTGAAATCTACGATTGTGATTAGCAATACTGCTTTTGTTTTTCTCTTTATAATCTCGATTTCGTAACGTTGATTTTTCTTGGCCATGGCCACGTGCTCTCCCTATTATAATAAATAATTTATTAAAAATTGTAAAAAGGTTACTTTATCAAAACATCATTTTCTGTAAAATTACAGGATGGATAATCTAAAAACAAAGTACTTGCACTGAAATACTAAAAAGATTTAATAAATATTTTGGACTAATTAATAAATAGTAATATTAATCCTAAAGAAGCATGAAAAGATACATGTTATGATTCACCAAAAAGGACTGCAAGACCAATATATGGATAAAGAACAAACCAAAGTAGATGATATATTAACAACAGTTAGAAGCAGTAAGTGATGTTGGGCAGGCCACATAGCAAGAAACACTGATAACCAATGGACAAAGAATTACAGAGTTGCAACCAAGCCAAGAGAAAAGATATCCTGGCAAGCAATACAAATGATGGAGAGAAGATATAAGAAAAAGTAATTGACTCCCAGTGGATGCAGATTGCACAAGATAGGTACATCTAGAAACAAAAAATGGAGGCATATATATCTAGCAATGGATGAAATAAGAAATGCTGATGATTATTAAATCAGTCCAAACTATTTATTAAAATCTTTGGAGTAATTTCCATGCAGTACTTCATTTTTTAATTGTATGTATATGTATATATATATATTTTATACCTTTAACATCATAATTGTGCCTTTTCATTTCTTGGAATTTTTCTTCTGATTTCTTCCTTATTTCGGCTGGATTTGGAATAAATTCATCTCGAGATCTATCATCAGTTGTTTGCTGTTCCTGGTAAAAAAAATCACAAATGATCACCATTTTTTTATTTATTATTTAATCTATAAAAATCTTAATTCTGAGTTGGGACATACTAATTTTTCAGAAATGCTTTGTGATGAGTTACAATCATCATAAATCTCTGTTTTTTCTAATACTCTTGGTGTTGTAATGGGTCTAAATAAATATAAATATATTTTATTGTTTCAAAATTATATGAAAATACTACATACAAGTTGTTAGGAAATATTAAAGTAATTAGACAATAACTAAGTTAACAAATAAAAATGGAGACTGAATTAAA
>AYEL01060837.1:0-12730 GCA_000484575.1 Olivierus martensii | reverse complement strand
ACTTAGGGTGTGTCTAAAAATTCGAACAAAAAACCCGAACGTGATCGAGAGTTTTCACTCGCGCTTACCTGTGTTTGTTGGTATTTTTGGACAGAACGGGGCGTTATAGTTTGCTGCCAACATGGATGCCATCGTAACATTAATTGCAGCTCTAATTTATAAGATTAACACCATTGACATTTCATCTTTCGAAAGTAAGAATAGTTCTGATGATGAAATGGATTTTATATTAATTAAAAATAAATGCTTAGTAGACAAACCGAGAATAAAAAATTATATATGATTACGATTTTAGATTGCATTTCAGATTATCGAAGCATTCCTTTGACTCGCTTATTTTGCAAGTACGTTAAAACGTTATTAAATTTGGGACTATCAAATTAACATTTTATTAAAATAACTTAAAATAATATAATGAAAAATAACTTTATCTTCTGTCTTATCCGATATATTTTTCTCATTTATCATAAGAACATCTTTCATATCCATTTCTATTTTTTCTTTGCTGAAATCGGTTAAGCCGCAAAATACACATTTGAATATCATCTACTGCTCCTCCATCTGAATATACGAAATGCACAAACTTTTCCTTCGGACTTTATGAGCGCGCCCGTGCACGAGTCTCGGTAAACTCGCGTAATTTTTGGACGTGAGCGTTTGTCATTTTTGGACAAGTTTAACGAGATCGTACAACTCGGATGTGCACGGAACGAATTTTTAGACACACCCCTAGCTTCAGACGAATACCAAACTATCGTAAGCAGCGGGTATTAAGAGAACGACATTTTCGGTCCGTTTTTCGATCTTGTCATCAACCTTGATATTCTTCGTGTGTGTGCTGTTTTTGAGTCGATTCATTGAACAATAAATGGTGACAAAAATGCCACACAATGCCATTGACATATGGTTTGAGTCATCATTGCAAAGACATGTTGACGGACATAGTTATAGAATTCCAAAGTAAATCCTCTCAAAAAATATACAATGCTTCTGACAGCTGCATATGTCTACCATGATGTATGAATAATACTTGAAGGGTTCTCCAGAAAAACATTCCAAGCACCAAACTGTAAATTCAACATAAGCTAAAAATAAAAGCATTTTCAGTCTATAAATTTTAAAGCAAATTTATAGACTGAAAATGCTTTTATTTTTAGCTTATATTGAATTTACAGTTTGGTGCTTGGAATGTTTTTCTGGAGAACCCTTCAGTTTTCTGTCGATAAAATTATGTTGTTACCATTAATAGACCCAAAAAAATTTCCAAATGATTTTAACGATATACTTAACCTGGTTTTACCGATGTGCAAGTCTCATTTAACGATATACTTTACCTGGTTTTACCAATGTGCAAGTCTCACTTTTATTTTTTAGTTGGCTACCATGAAATTTGCAGTGGTAGCCAATTGTCTACTCAACTTTTTGAAATTTGTCAAGCCCTGTAAAAATCAAAGATCATGTAATTTATCGTTTTCGAATATTTATCGAATTTTAAGTAATAAAGTCTGGGGTAGGCTTATACACAGGTTATGCATTTTTACCGATTTTCAAACTCTGAAGTCGGGGTCGGCTTATACATGGATCGTCTTATACTCGAGTATATACGGTAATTTATTCAGTAGATAAAGCAAAATTCTTGCTTCTTCAATTTTTATTAAACTAATTAAAAGCATTTATCAGCATCTTATCTTTATGCATGATGACAGCAAACCAATTCAGATAGTAAAGAAATGATATTATTTTATAAGTAGTAAATTAAGTTTAATAGAGAAGATAAAAGAGATCAGTTTCATTTTATTTTTTCTCATTTAACCCTTATCACTCCGAGGTCATGTACAACTTGACAGGCTGTTGGCCTGCATGTTGTCAATTACGTTTTGGTAGGGTCTAATTTCTTTATTTTTATTTATATTGAAAAATAATTTTTAAAATATCAATTTTTGTTATGTTCATTTTTTTATCATAATAATCAAAATTTTGCTAAAATATGGATTTTTAAATAAATTTTTAAATAATTTTTCTTTCCAATTTAATCGGAATTGTCTAATATAAGCATCACCTTTTGACCCGCAAAAATTCAAGAACCTCTCCTTCAAATTTATCTGAGTTGTTGTATTATGTTCCACATCTCCTTCTTAATTTATATTTATTTTATTTTTCAGATACCTTGATTCAATAAATTATAATTTAGGAAAGTTTGGTGCCTTGTAAATAATATGATTTTAGTGTTTTTTCACATACAAAATTTGATAATTTTATTTAAAAATTTATAAATTTTAATTTATCAGAGAAAACAAAGCAACCATTGCCACACTTGACGATCAATATGGTAGTCGGTGTTCCAGATTATGGTGGGAAAAACTCAGCTGATTATTATGTCATCTGATCATTTGTTTACATTAGTTATATTTTAAAATATAACAAAAAAGTTTATATAATAAAGTAATTTTTGTGTTATCTCTAGTCGAAACAAGTAATTTGTAGACAGTTGTGTATAATTAATGACAAAAAGAGTCCAGCAAGGTCAGTACATGACTTTAGGCTATGGGCTAGTTACATTATGTTAATTAAGGGGAAAGCCATGATAACCTATCCTCTTTGTTTGAAAATGCTAATATTATATTTTCAATTATTTTTAGCAAATTTAATGACTTAGAAGTGATTAAATAACAGAGAAATAATTCACCATCCACCATTTTTAAAAGGCACTGAGGCAAATCTTGAGTAAAAAACTAAAATGGGATAATTTATCAAAAATCAGTGCTAAATTTGGTGTACAGATGGCATGGTAATTGTTACGTATACAAATTACAGCAATATTTATTAACAAAAATAAATTTTCAAAAAAGTCAACTGTTACAGCAATATTTATTAAAATAACCAAATTTTCAACAAAATCGATATTCCTATACATACTAATACTTCTTATAAAATAAAAAGTATTTATCACACATTTTTTTAAGAAAATAAGAAGAAAAATGGCTAATAAACAATTATTTTAATTATTTGTAATAGAGTATGGTAACAAAAGTTCAACGAGACTGCACAAAACACAAACTAAAAAATAAAGCTCAGCCCTTTAGCAGTCAAAAAACTTTAATCAGAAATGTTTTCAATGCACTTGGTACCTTCCACAGCTGCTGAGGAAGGTGCCAAGTGTGTTGAAAATGTTTCTGATTGAAGTTGTTTGACTGTTAAAGGGTTTGAGTTTTATTTTTTGGTAGAGTATGTATATGTTTGTTTACACATGATACTGCTAAGCCTAATTTGATACCAAATTATAATATAAATTGTCTTTGTTAGTTGGAAAAATTTTTTAAATTATGAAGTACATGGTATTTTTTAGAATTATAATTATTAGATGCAGAATATCATCAAGAATATAAGTATATAAACCTTTTTTTTTTTATCTGATGCTGAAATCATGAATAATTTGAAAAAAATTATATAATGTTTGCATATTCTAATTAGATCTAATTATTTTCATATTTTTTTTCTCTTTTTCTTTTGATTCTTTATCTAAAACTAAATAAGGATATCAGAGTACAGTATATTGCCAACAAAATCCAATTTTTTTTTGTGCCAAAAAATTAAAATGCAAAAAAGTTATGGTGATAAATCAAAACTATACACATATTAGAAAAACCAATCTGCTTAATTCATTAAACAACAACTTTAAAACAAGCACTTTATAGCAGTAAACTCAATAGATATTTTTTTGCTTTATTTTATGAAGCACTTTCAGCTATACATCATCCTTAGCACTATACATTAACATACAGAAGTATTCGAAAATTTGAATATTATTAACAGTTTCAAAAGAACGATTTTAAAAAATGAACATAACATTAAATAATCATGTTATCTTTTAGCCAAATCATATCAAAATTATTATTATTATTAAATTATATTATATTAGATCTATAATAGTAATTAATAATTTTTATTTATTCTAAACATACGCACACAGCCTAATTATATTATAATCTGTTTATAGCATAATTCCATGTGTTAGATACATTTTCAGATTGTTTGTCATTAATTACCTTTAAATATTTATCTCTTATTAAAATCTCTATTGTCTCAGCTAAAAATTTATTCTCATCTTTGTTGACTTTTTTTATTACTTTTGATTCTTCCCATCCCATCAATCATGAATCCAATATAGATGTTAGTTTGTTGACAATTCCATCACATGAAAACTGTGACTCATCTGTCCATAAGATGTTTCTGATACATGAAGGATCATCTTCAATTCTGATCAGAAGATAATTATAGTACTCTTCATGACTTGCGTGATCTGCTCTTCTAAGACTTGATGGCAGTGAACATGATAAGAATGAAATCTATGAGTATTTTAGAGAATTCAGAATGGAATAATGGCTTACACCAATTATCCTATGCTTAAATGAGGATATATAGCAACAGATACAAGATAAAAGTTGTGGCCTCATCAGTTGCTGTTTGTGGCGACCTGATTTTGAGCATTGTAGAACACTGACAGTTTCAAGGAAATGATGTATGATAGATCTAAGTGTTTGTGCTGAGGAATGTCTGCTGTTTGGATGCCTTTCTGTTAAAGTCGAGCTGTAGCAGCATGAACATATGCTCAATATGTGAAATATGATCATGCTCCTACAGCTGCCATGATCATATGTCACACTTAATGAAATGACTGCCTTGATCATATGCTATGATGCTGTATTAACGACATCATAGCATATAATCATGGCAGTCATTTCATTAAGTGTGCACTCAGTCATTTTACTGTACATGTACACTGAATTGTGCATGTGTGAATGTGACTTTTTATGCCAATTGAACAGGAAGATGATGCTGTTGTGGAAAGCTCCAGAAATTTCCAGAACCAGACATGAATGTGACATGATTTGCATGTAAAAATGTTTTCATTTCATTTTTGAATGAACCATTCATCTGAATTTGATGGTTTTTTTAGTGTGTTCAGAACTGAATGCTGAACAAGTTTGTAATTGGAAATTTTTCTCTATCTTTTACAGTTTGTGAAATAGGATTTACTTGTGTGCTCATTTGAAGGTGTAACCAACAGATAACCCACCCATGACTTCCTATTTGTTGGCAATAAGAGATTTTTGAAATCTATGATAGTTATCAAATTATTTGGAGGAGTACAGACTTTTCTTCTACCCTATATTTTAATTCTAAAATAGAAATAATTCAAATGAAGTCAGTCTTTACCAAAAGTTTATCATCTTGTTTATATTCTAACATGATTAACAGCTATCTAGATTTATGATTTATTTTCTATAGGACCATTTTAGTTTTTTACATATGGTATTATAAAATGCAATTTTAAATTATGATTCATATTTATAAAAACAATTTTATTTCTCTTTTAAAAAAAATTATAATACTATACAAAGAAAATATATTTTTTAGACACACAACATGCAGTTTATAAGCAAATTAAAATTTCTATTATTATATAACATATATTATTATTTTTTATTGTCTTTTAATATAAATAACTTCATTATTAGCAGTCTATAATAATGAAAGTCTATAGACTTCTGATAATGTTAATATAATGATTCTTAGGAAGAAAATTCTGTGATCTGGCACCCTTAGGATCTGATACATCAGATCCTAAGGGTGCCAGATTAGAGAGGTTCTACTTGTATATGGACCATTTATTATAAAAGTGCTGTTAGTCCATTTTTTGGAAAAAATTGAGAAAGCAGTAATTCAGATATAATTTAATAAAAAACTTTTTATTTATGGACAGTTTGTAGTGTGCATATTAAAATGTCCATATTCTTTGATCAACTGAAAATTCATTCATAAATGAAATTGCATAATCATTTATTATGAAGTGATCCTTTCTTGTAGTCTTTAAATACTTTGTAAACTAAGGAGTAAAATTGAGGCATTTTACAATTAGGCTCGCCATATATATAATATGAAAATCTATGAGTTAATAAAAAAATATCTAATTGTGATTTCTGCATTCTTGAACATGATATTGCCTGTACAGATGTGTGTATAAGTTGTCTAAATACAATTCTTCAATATACTCATTATGAACCTACTAAAATTTAAATTATTAATTTTCATTCTCAGTTCTAATTGAACCATCAGATTATAAAACAAAATAAAATCATCTGCAATCAGCACCATGTGCATTTTTCATTTTTTATTCATCAGTGGAACTTCTGATTCAATACATCCATTATTTAGTATTTTTACATTATAAAAATGTTACACTCATTGCATCCAAAAAATATAAAAATACTTTACATACCTCCTATTTGTGTCATGAATATTTCTAAACACTTCCATATAAGGATCCAAAGTGAAAACAGAATTTAATGTTAAACTTATAAGCACAATGTAATTTAACAATAAATAAATAAATACTGAGATTAAACAATAGTATTTTCTGTCTTGTTCTTATTTATAAACAAAACCAGATTAAAACATAGCTTAATTTAAGTGAAATTCAAATTTAAATAATTAAAATTTAATGATTTGAATGATTTAATAGTTATGAAAATGATAATGTATCCATTTATTACCCAAGAAAACAATACTTGGTTTAGTTAATTTTCATTAAATAAATTTGTATAATGACTTTGCATGTATATAAATTCATAGAAACATGGGAAAATTTATTAGACTATTAATATTTTTAAATCGATTGAAATGCAAAAATATCTTTAATATATCTATAATATAATCCCTTAAATATCTTGACATAAGGAAATATGGACTTAAACCACTTTCATAATAAATGATCCATACAATGGAAACAGGTGGAAGATGAGTTTAATTATTTGTATAACATTTTGCAGAAATTGATTCCAGAGAGAGATAACATTTGCTTTATAATCAGAACTTCTTATTTAAATCTAAAAAATTAATAAGAACTAAAAAAATAAACTTCTAATTAATTTAAGAAACTTCTAATAGATATAATTATGAAATATGTTACAAAATACTTTCTGAACTATAGATATTCTTTGTGTTGTAAATTTTTGTATTTATTAACATGCCATTTTATTTACAAATTTCAAAAATTTTTCAAGAGTTTTATACAGTAATATAGACTATAGAAGAATGCTCTAGCAGGAAATATGCATAACTACACAGTTATTTAACATATTATAGCAGTATTTCAAAATGATGGAGTTTTCTCAAAAAACATTTGCTTTATCATTGGAATTTTTTATTCAAATCTTTAATCTCTGAAATAAGAAACTTTTAATTGATTCCAATTATGAAATACAGGTATCCCTCTTATAACACAGCTTCCTACAACACAGTTTTGCTCTAATTTGAAAATTGTGGAAACCCTTGTATAACACAGTACTTCTATAACACCGTTTTTACTTAGCATAGTTAGAAAATTATAATGTTTTGTGTTGTACTCTCCTACAACACAAATATTTTCATTAATTTTTATAAAACCACACTATGGACACACAATACACACACAAATTACAATTATTAGGAAATATTTTGTTAAAATTAGTCATAAATGCAATTTCACTAATTTGCCACAAGAGGGATGATATGCAGTCTATTTTTGATTTTGATTTGAAATTGAGTTAATTGGCGACCATTGAGTATTTTGTGTTTCAAATCAATTCTTGGATAAAAAAAATAAGTTTTTATTTTTCATTAAAGGAATGTGAAAGAGAAGAAAAGCTTTTTTATTCATTTAATTTTTTTGGGTATATGTTAAGGAACGACTGTTTTCTATCAGGTTGTAGCAGGTTAGATTACAGATTTTGAGAAGAGAGCAGAAGGTACACAAACTTTAAATGCAGAAATTGAAGTTGATATTGTTGAAGAAAAAAACGTTCTCATTTTAATAAAACAATGGTAAGGAAGATATAATTATTAAATGAATTTTATATAGATTATAAACTTTTTTCTTTCCTTTTGTTTTATATATATTGTGTTTTTAGGGTTTTGTATGTATATTTTTTTCTTTCTTTTATGTTTATCATTATTAATATTCTTAATAAAAATTAAGTTTCTTATGTGGAATTAAAGAAAGTTATTTGTTTTTAATTGATTTTGGAATGTAACTCTCCTTTTTGCATTGGCTCCAGGTCTCATATAACACAGTTTCACACAACACTAAGTTTTTTACAAACCTATCTATCATGTTATAGGAGGGACACCTGTATTTTATAAAATATATGCAATGATCTCAGTATTTCCGAGTGCATTTTGTAACAATATTTTCCGAGTTACAAACAAAACTTGTATAGAAATTAAGTTTGTAACTTGTAGAACACTTATTATTAATGTACTTATGTTTTTTAAAATGTATATTTGATATATTTGATTAATTATAAATTAAAATTTTAGAAATAATCTGCTTTAAGAGTCATTCTTTATTTTGACTGAAGATAGATAGTATTGATATTAATATAATTAAGACAATTAAAATTATGATTTATTTATAGTTTGTAATATAGTAAGTTTCTTAATACAAAAATTTAACTTTAAAATAATTATAAAAATTCTTAAATGTTTAAATTTCAGGAACAGGAAAAACATCCACTTTGATTGAATATACAAGACTCCGCCCACATCTAAAATTTTTAAATGTTATGTATAATAAGTAAGTCAGTCATTTTTATTCTGGGTTTACATAAAAGCAAAGGAAAATTTTAGGAAACAAGCTAAATACAAATAAATTTTTATATATTTTACTGAAATAGTGAAATCAACAGATAGTCAACAGTATTTTTAAAAGATCAAACAAGAAAATATCTTGTTTTTAAAATGAAAGATATGAAAATTGAATAATTTATTCATGAATATTTTATAGATCTGTATGTGATCATGCAAAAAAATGTTTTCCTTGCAATGTTGAATGTAGAACAGCACATTCATTAGCTTGGTCAGCTGTTGGCAAAAGGTAAAATTGTTGATTTTTTTAAGTTTATTTTTATTAATATAATTTAAATCATGTATTTATATTGTTTCAGATATGTTCATAAACTTTCATCAAAAATAAAACCAATTGATATAATATCATTATTAAAAACTAAGCCTATATCAATTAATAAATATCAATATGCTCATATTGTATTAACTACAATTGAAACATTTATGAATTCAGCTGATATGCTTATTACTACAGCTCATGTTCCTGGCCATTCTAGACAAAATGAAATATCAGCTAATTTATCTTCACAAGATATATTGGTATGTTTATTTTTAATAATTTTTAAATCAAATTTTATATATTATAAAGTTTAGTGTTAGAATGCTGCAGATGATGCTGAATATTTATGGAATCAAATGAAAGATAGGAACAGTCCTGTTCATATTGTCCATGATGCATACTTGAAACTTTATCAACTTAGTCATCCTGATCTTTCATATTATGATTGTATTTTAATAGATGAAGCACAAGATTGCAATGGAGGTATATAACATGTAACATTTAAAAATAATTTTTCTGTTGTTGATTAAAATTAACTATTAAATGCTGAATTTTATATTATTTTTCTTCCTCTTAAATAGCAATGTTAGACTTCCTCTTGTCACAACCATGTCCTAAAATTTTAGTTGGTGATCCTAATCAACAAATATATGCATTCAGAGGAGCCACAAATGCTTTGGATGGTGTAATTAGTACTCATACTTATTATCTAACTCAGGTATGATAATTAGATGATATGCATAAATATTTATTAAATTAATTCTTATATTTCATATAATTATTATAGTTAAGAAATCTATATGATTTGAGAAATTGGATTATAAGAAATATAATAGATAGTTTTTAAATTGTAGCTTTTTGCTCAATGATATATCATATATGAGATTCTAATAATTTTTTCTGATTCAATTTGATTTTGTATAAATAACTTTGAATAAGCATTAAATGTGTAAGCTTCATTGAATATTGAATCTATTTACTTTTATTAAGAATTAAATTCCACTAATTCTGTGGAATGATAGAGCTTGAAAAACTTTGCTTTACATGGAAGATTTGTGTATAGATTGATTTACACTAGAGATTATATTTTTCCTATGAGAACAAAGAATAAGTAGTAACCAACAATTATTCCCTGCTTAGCACAATTTCATACATGCTTTAATTTTAACAAAATAATAATTATGTAATAATATTACAGTAGAGTGTTGATTATTCGAACTAATTGGGACCAAGGGTATTCGGATAAACGTTTTTTTTCGGATAATTGATCTGATAGAAAAATAAGAAAAAACATAATGTAAAAAATATAAAACAAATTTCAAATACATATGTTTTATTGTACTCATTTAGCCTAAACCAGTATGCACTAGTGTGTGACGTTTTCAAATGAGTTTGGCTATCCTTGTTCCATTCACATTTATGAGTAATCAAGTTCAATAATTTGAACTGGTTTATATTGCATAGTGTAAACAGGGTATAAGGGCTATGTAATTTTCAATTGTGATACACAACAGGTCTCCACCAATACTCAATACAAACTAAATTATAAAAACAATACAGTCAACGCGCATAACAGAAGCTTAGATTCTCCCACCCTACACATTGTAGGGTGGAAGTATTGCGGAGACCTGTTGCGTATCACAATTGTAAATTATGTTCGGATAAGTGACGTTCCGGTTAATCGACATTCGGATAATTGACGCTCTACTGTATATAACAAACAAGAATTCTTCGTTTTTCATGATCTGTAACAGTTAACAAATGATATACAAAATTAACATCATAAACAAAAAGGTACTACAGTAAGTTCTGTCAATCCTGTTTCAGTTATAACAGATTATTCAAATTAAAATAACAAACTTTTAGTGTTTTATTAAATAAAATCATAATATTTCATTCCAATAAATTCTTCAATCCATAAATTTTTAAAACGTTAAAAAGAGAGGAAAAAATCTTTTCTTAAAAAATATTAATATATGTGCTCCTTAAGTTATGACAGTTTTTACATAAGTTTTGTTCATTTTCCAGCTTCTCTGAATCACAATTGCATCTGTTCTTTTCAAAAATCTTGAATTGCTATACATTGATGTCAAAACAATCATTCTGAGTTGAAAACTGAGAGATTTCACCAAAAAATTGGAAGCTACCAACTCTCAATCTATCTCTGGCTTTGGGGAAAAATTTGTATATTATTTGACTTTCTGTATCTTTGTTCTAAATGTCTTACCATAAATTTATACAAGTGTTGGTAAAAAAGATTAGATTTTAATGGGAGCACAAACTGAAAATATTGTATCTTTATTGAAATTGGGCTCAAAAGAGATGTATTTTTAATTTGTAGCCTGATTGGACAAATGAATCAGCTAGATCAATGTCCACACATCCCAAATGTCCCGGAACCCAACAAGCCTGAGTATTCAATTTTTTCTGCAGATTGTGAAGACTTTAAAAGCATTTAACCTTTTGCATGCCTGAAATAAAATAAAACGGTTGATATTAACAAGCTGGCTAATTAAATAATTAAGCCTAACAAGGGAGCAGACAGAGTTGCTGAGCTCAGATTTCGATGAAATGTGGCAGGTTGATAGATTATGGCAAGACATTAATATATGCAAAAAATTGGAACTAAAGTTCACGCTCTGCGTTCTTTTATATCAATTAAAATCTAAATAATTCGTCACTTCCGCTGACGCAACATACGCATCACGTGACACTGGTCGCTTGCGATGCTTGTTGTTCGGTGACGGCAACTGTTTATTATATTATTATTATTATTATTATTATTAATTAATAGTATATTAATTGGTGGTAAAATGAAATATAATACAATGCGAGAAATAAATTATTGTCGTTACAACCTAACCTACCACAGTTGCAAGAAAGGCTACAATTTTATTAAATTACAAATTACAAATGTAAGTAGTCTACATATTTAAGGAACGAAAATGTTACATAAATGTGGTTTTGAATTACTAGTATCATCAGATCGTCAAAGAAATGATGAAAACAGAGCTTCAATTTGCACCATGAACGTCGAACAAAAATAAACGAGTGACAGTCGTCTTCATTACATGTACCAGTAACATCACCAAATGCAAAGTCAATAGGATTAACAAATGATGGTTTAGTAGTGAGATAGCCAGCCAAGTAAAAACTATATTGCCACGTGGTAATGTAACGTGGCGAAGAAAACTGATTATGAAAAAAGCCTGTAATTTCAATTTGTTATTTTATTTGAAAACGTTGATATTAGGGCAATAAATCCTAACATGTTCAGAAAATTTCTTGGCATAGCTTTTCCATTGTAGGAAACCAAATCGGTCTAAAGGCTGAATGATATCAGTTGTACCATCTGGAATTGTAAAGTATTGAAGAACTGCCTTTGGATAGCGTTCCCGAATAGGAGCCGACGTTAAATTTTTTTATTTAATATTTTTTTAACTTTTATTAATTAATTAATAAAAAAATTTATAACTTTTCAAAGCAACTTTTCTAACAAGCTCCTGTATTGAAAAATATTTAAATGTCTTATTGTTCTAATAATCATAACTGATCACGTAAACACACAGAAATAATATAGTAAATTTTTAAAAAGGATACAGTTTCCAAATAACACTAATATAATAAAATAAAGGCTATAAATCATTCCACCATGGATTCCACCTTGGGATTCAATACCCCTATACATAACTTCATTCCAATCCTCTCCTGTTAATATCTATAAAAATATTTACTTTAAATCATTTATTTCTATTAATAATAATAATAATAATAATAATAATAATA
>AYEL01060835.1:0-23645 GCA_000484575.1 Olivierus martensii | reverse complement strand
TTTCTATAAACAGTTGTATATAAGCTGTTATTAATAATTGTAATATCAACATCCAAGTAATGGACATTTATGGGCGAGGACTGTTCTATTTTAATATTAAGGCCAAGTGCATTGTCATTAAACTGCTCAAGGATGGTTTGTACATTTTTTCTGCTATCACAGATGATGAAGACGTCATCGACGTATCTAGTAAATAATTTAATATCACCTTGTATCATGGAGGATAACATTTGTTCTTTATAGCGTATTTAACGAGCTCAGCTACTATGCTTGCCATCGGCCCACCTATCGGGACACCAAGATATTGTTTGTAATATTGATTATTGTAAACAAAAAAGAATTATAAATTATGAGGTGCGAAATATCCCTTAGGATATTTACCGTATATTTAATATGTTAATCCTTTTGGCAGCTGTTTTTGTTTGGAATATTATAAGAATGGAATATTAATCTACATTAGCAGCTTGTAGAGTCTACAATATATAAAAATTGTTTTCACTGTACCCCACTTTGGAGACCACTAATTTAGAATATTAGAATAACAAATTAGAATTAATTAAATTTAAAACATAAAATATAAACATATATAAAATATATGTTTATATTTAATATGTTAATCCTTTTGGCAGCTGTTTTTGTTTGGAATATTATAAGAATGGATCTTCGTAATGTAGATGAATGTAGGGTCTAAAGAAAAAGTCCAATTTTACAATTTTTGTAGAAATATTATATTGCATAAAAAATTTAAAAAGTTTTAGACTATTTGCATTCCTACAGAACAATTTATTACTATTTTTTTTTACAAATTTGTTTTATGAATTTAGAGGATTTTTCCAATAAATGACTCAAGTATAAATAATAATAAATGTATTTTATGCTTCTATTATTATTATTTTTAAAACATTGATATTGTGGAAACTCAGAATTCGGGTTGGATGCAAGGTGTCACTCCCCACCTCATCGAAAATTATGAAAGGAATTTGAACTGAGTGACATCTTAATAGGAAAACAACAATAAAAATATCATACTACTCGTACCGATGAACCTTGTCCTTCACAACTGTAAAGATCTGATCCTATTTCTGACCCTCATGTCTGTCCTAAACTCGGTCCAAATGGACCAAGATTGTCATTTATCACTGTTATAATCTTGTTAAAAAGTTCAGTTTCCTTACCATTAATGAAGTAAAATTCGCTTCTGTTGAAGGAAGCAAATTTTATCTAAGTTTTACATCAATACAAATTAGGAAAAAAGAAGTCAGATCAATGTGGAACATCGCTAATTACCCCATTAAATATGCCGCCTAACCACGGGAAATCCCTTATCTGGACAGTGGATGCATAAATATATATATATTATATATATAAATGAAATGTATATATATAAATATATATCAGGCAAAGAAGAAAGAGGAGAGCATGAGAGAAAAGGAGAAAAAGTGCATGACCAGTCTGCCC
Source organism: Olivierus martensii (assembly GCA_000484575.1). NCBI lineage: Eukaryota > Metazoa > Arthropoda > Arachnida > Scorpiones > Buthidae > Olivierus > Olivierus martensii. The sequence continues at coordinate 22,187 of AYEL01060835.1, read as the reverse complement.
TGAGACTCTAAACAGAAGGTGGGAAAAATGTAGCAGAAAAGAATGATTCCATGTTCCGTCCTCTCACAAGGACATCTGACAAAGATCAGGGAATGAAGACAAAGAATAATGAAGGATTGAAGTAGTTTTTTTACTCTCTCTCCCAGGTATGATCTCTCATCAAATAGCTTTCTCAAATGAAATATATTATTATTATATTTTATTTCCTGCTTATTTTAAATAAATATATGTTATTTATTTTATATGCATATCTGAATTGAATTCTCCTGTTCTGGATTCCTGCGTCACTTACCATATATACTCGAATATAAGCCGATCCGTATATAAGCCGACTCCCCGATTCCGGAATTTGAAAATCGGTAAAAATGCGTAACCCGTGTATAAGCCTACCCCTGACTTTAGTGCTTAAAATTCGATTAAAATTTGAAATCGATAAATTATGCGAAAGATCAGGGAATGAAGACAAAGAATAATGAAGGATTGAAGTAGTTTTTTTACTCTCTCCCAGGTATGATCTCTCATCAAATAGCTTTCTCAAATGAAATATATTATTATTATATTTTATTTCCTGCTTATTTTAAATAAATATATGTTATTTATTTTATATGCATATCTGAATTGAATTCTCCTGTTCTGGATTCCTGCGTCACTTACCATATATACTCGAATATAAGCCGATCCGTATATAAGCCGACTCCCCGATTCCGGAATTTGAAAATCGGTAAAAATGCGTAACCCGTGTATAAGCCTACCCCTGACTTTAGTGCTTAAAATTCGATTAAAATTTGAAATCGATAAATTATGCGATCTTTGATTTTTAATTACTGATATATTAATGCCATTGGCCAAAATAAATATTTTATTAAAACTTTAAGCATATACATATAAAATAAATTATTATAATACAGACAGCAATATATCAATTTAAAAGGTAAAATTTTACTTTACCTGAAGTGATCGAGCACATTGTGGGACTCCAACTTGCATTTGTATAAGTGCATCAGACAGGCAACGCCGCGCTGCCTGATGTGCCGCAACACAGAAATTCTCGACAATTTTCCAGCTAAAGTGATTCAATGCGCACCTACATAAGATTCTTGGATTATTGTCAAGAATTTCTGCCTCACGACGCATCAGGCAGTGTGGTGTCGCCTATCTGATGCATTTAGTACACAAAATGACAGCACTAATGAGCAGTCAAATATTTACAACACTAAAGCTAGAAAAAAACTTTAGTGTTGTAAATATTGGACTGCTCATTAGTGCTGTCATTTTGTGTACTAAGTGTATTGACCTAGCAGAGCAGTAAAGGAATATAGAACTCCTATCTGATGCACTTATACTGTATAAATGCAGGTTAGATTCGACGGCGCGACATGCTCGATCACCACAGGTAAAGTAAAATTGTACTCCGAAGCGAGATTGATGTCGGTGTATGACATCATCATTAGGATGACATAGTTTCAGAAAATATCAAGTTAACGAATAGTAATAAATTTTTATAATTTATATAAAAATATTTTATTTTTATTGTTGTTATTAAATAATTCTTTTCGTTTCTAAAAAAAGTTCATATTAACACATTAAAAATTCCATTAGAATATGTCTACGTCACGTTCCATTAGAATATGTCACAAGAGACCGTTCGAAGTTTTGTTTTCTCTATAGTTGAGTTGAGTTCATATTCAATCAAATCTTTGATCTATTTTAAAATGAGTGGATCACCCAAACAATGATGTCATACACCATTAAGATGATAATCTTTGATCGTATTTTAAAATGAGTGGATCACCCAAACAATGATGTCATACACCATTAACCTTTAGCACTCCAACGCCTAGCATTGCTAGACACGCCTGCTCCGTCTAACGCTCCAACGCCTAGCTATGCTAGACAAAGTTTAAGACCCAAAAACTTCGTAATTTTTGCGTAAATCGAGAAAAAATGGTTAAAATCTCAAATTTATTTTAAACATTATTTTAGTTACTTTTTAATCTACTTTAATTAAATCATCGATGAGTTAAATATAATAAATATTTATCAATTACTAGCGAATGAATTAAAAACATTCTTAATTAATAATAATGAAAAATAAATATATTTTTTCACTCAAATACGAATCCTATATAAGATTCTTGATTGATTGTTGAGTTTTCACATTGCGTCGTATTGGGCAGTGCGGTGTCGCCTATCTGATTACAGTATATAGACACAGGTTGAAGTCGGCAGCGCAACATGCTCGATTGCATCGGGGTAAATAAAATTTTATCTGGTATCATATTAAATGAATTATTGCAAAATTTCCTTCCTATCTTCAAAAGATGTCATATTAAATGAATTATTACAAAATTTCCTTCCTGGTCTTCAGGAGACGCTCAATAAGTTATGGCTTTGCTTATTACTTCAATTTCTCCAGCCAAAAAAAAAAAGTTGATTTTTTTGATTCGTGTATAAGCTAAACCCCCATTCAGAAAATTTTTTTTGAGAAAAAAACCTCGGCTTATACACGAGTATATACGGTACTCACGATCCTTATTCAAAAATATGCTAAAATTTATCAATACACATTTTTATATTGGCCATCCGCTACAAGATCCTCTCACTGGTGTCAGAAATGGAATTGTCAGATGATAAGACCAAAGACACCAGTCTACATACAACGTGGGATCCTTACAATATTGTTTAAAGTAAATCAGTATAAAAATCCAAAAATATAATGCTTAAAAATTAAAGATAAATGAAATTTTTCTGATTTGATTTTATTAAATACAGTAGTTTATCAATGAAATAAATTTTATTATTATTATAATAATTTCAATAAAAAATTAATAAAATCATAAAAACAGTAGTCTTACTCTGATCTATTTAAGAAATTTTTGCAGCGAATATCATCACGAACAAAAATACAGGCAGCCAAAGCAGCTAAGTGCTCTGTTTCCAGGCTTTGCTTATTACTTCAATTTCTCCAGCCAAAAAAAAAAGTTGATTTTTTTGATTCGTGTATAAGCTAAACATATATTAAATATTCAACTTTTTTTCATTAGGAAAATGTGAATAGTTTGATAATTTGATAATGGAATTATGATTTTTGGATTGAATGTATATTCAACTTAAAGTTTCACTACATATAGAAATATGCAAACAAAAAAAATATATATATATATTTTTCTTTTCAGTGGAAAGGCACCATTACATGTTAGTTTTGATATTGATGCTCTTGATAAAATAATTGTACCAAGTACTGGAACACCAGGTATTCAAATTTTGTTATTCAATATTTTATTTATAGATAATTTAGTAAATTATAATAATTGATAAAATCTGGAGAAAGAAATATATTAAATATTCAACTTTTTTTCATTAGGAAAATGTGAATAGTTTGATAATTTGATAATAGATTCAATCCAAAAATCAATTCCATTTGATTTAAATTTATTATCAATAAATAATTTTCTGTAACAATAAAGAATATAGTTCCTCTCTTATCAGGTATTGTTTTTAATTATGCATATTTTTGTTGAATTAAGAGACAATGGAAAAAAAAATCACTTGGAAGGAAAGAAAGTACTTGAAACTAAGATTTACTGAACATCAAGCTATTTCATTTGCAATTTATACAAGTTTTATGAAAAATGATGTTATTTTGCTTCAAAATTTGAATATAAATCAAAGACAAATGAAGATTACTGGTTTTTCATCTAAGTAATATTTTATTAAAAAGCTTCAAAATTCTATGTACATTCTTTTCAACTTAAAATATAAACAAGCATAATTAGTATGATGAAAACATTTCTTTTAAAGTATTCTAGACATCATTAGATCATCATCAGTTCACAAAATACAACTCTTAGAATAGAACATTTGTCAAAAAATATTTTTTTTAAATATTTTTTGACTTATATGCTCTTAGAACATTTATGGCACTCCATGTAAAATTAAAAATTATTTACAAAAATACTCTTAATTATCAGATGGATACTATGTGACTAAATGCTTCTTCAACAAAAGTTATCCATTTTGGGATATCCATTGACATATCATTGAAGGAATAAAGACAACATATATGGTTTGAGCCTCAGCAGCAAATGCTTTCATATTATAAACATGAGGGAAGCACCCACTGCTTGAAATGGTGTCCCATTAGGTGAAGTTATTGAGAATGTCATGGCCGAATTTTATGATTTAAAGAAGAATAAGTAATCCTGCTGCTTAAATTATATATCAAGCTTATGATTATGATTTCAGATGTCATCAAAATATCTAGCAAATATGCCAGATATGTTGATGATATCTACATTGCTTACAGAAACCAAAAATTCTCAGATATACTCTAACAGAAGCTTTAAGGTGGTTGTTGTTAACCTGTTTGTTGCTGTTGACATGTATAAACATCAAGGAAATGGAACAAAAATTATAAATAACAATTAAAAAAAAGAGTTAAAAAATTCAATCTTGATCTTAATCCAGCAGATTAGATTTGTTGTGTTTATTCATTGAAAATATGCCTTTTTGATGGTGATTCCCAAGTTTTTTTAAGTTGTTGAAATATTTTTTTTTTTAAATCTTATGTAAACAAGCATTGTTTATAATAAAATGCCTCAATAGAATTTAGATTTTTTTTATCTTGGCAATTTTATAATCTAATGTTCTATTAATTGTTTAGCTAGATAATGTTGTTGATTTTGAGAAGAGAGAAATCATAAAATGCTGAAAACTAAAAAATATCATAGATAATAGGAAAATATTGATTAATTTTGTTAAAATATCTTAATCATCCATATTTTGTTTAAAGTCACCAAAATTAGGGGAAAATCACAAAATGAAACTTAAACACCCTGCAACCATTTAAATGAATGTGACACTTTTATTGCTTTACAGCAGCCACTCACTTCCTAGGAAGTTCCAGCCATACCTATTTTACTCTGCAGCATGTGATTTTGGGTAAACTGCTATAAACCAACTTTAGCGCAATTAGAGGAACATAAAATATACTTATAGCTATTTATATATGAGATGAGACCATTTTCATATGTTAGGATTTTTTGATATAAATTAAAATATTTATAAAAAGTACTGCTAAAAATGGTATGAACAAGTTAATAAATATAAAATATCATTTTTATTAATTCATGTAATTTTTTTTATAATTATATGATGTAACCTCAACAAAAGTTATGTAACTCTTGTAACTCTTTTTTATAAATAATTTCTGAAAATATTGATTTGAAATTCTTCATTCATGGCTCATTTTGTTCAAATGACAGTGTAGCTATTTAAAAATATCAACTATTTCATTGGATAGCTAAGATTTCAAAAAAAAAAATTTTGTCAATCTCATGTATGGAATGAAAAGTTATGAAAAATAAATCCTGAAAATTTCATTAAGAATTTGACAAAAATTAAGTGATATTTTGTTTTTCTGCATATTAATTAGTTCAAAAATAATTGGCAGTAAGAGTTAAAAATGGACCAATGCTCAACAACTTCTGTATACTTCTTGGATGTGAATATCAACATGACAGTCCTGAGTATAAAATTTAGTATTTGCAATAAATTTACCTACTCAACCAATAATAATTCCACTATGGTCAGATGATCCAACCTTCTATAAGAAATTGATATCTAGAAATTTCTTCAGAAGAGTTGTAATACAACAAAGGCAAAACAGAGTTTAACAACATAATAGTCCAAGGCCTTACTATAATTACACCTATATATTTGTGTAATATATACCATAATATCTGTCATAACTGTGATACCAACTAGCATCAACACCAACAAATAAATAACTGAGAACTTAAGTCAAGCACGAGTCATATGCTAATAGTAAAGTAAAATGATATGAAAGATGAGTAAATATCGCTTTTGCCCATCAGCCTAATCTTTTAACACAACTGAGAACTTAAGTCAAGGATCTACATTATACATGCTCTTAAGTTAATAGGCTATAAAGCAAGGGTTCCTAAAGATTTTCCTAGGTGGGCCAAATTATAAATTCCAAAGTATTTGGTGAGCCAAACAAAAAAGTGTTATGGAAAAATACGTTCAAATCGATAAGTTAGACAGCTCCGGCCGACCTAAGCTTGAAGCTAAACTGAATTTGGCTACATGTGGCGGCGGATAATAATTTACGGTTATCTAATGGTATATAACTATATATATTCTATATATAGTTATCTAAATCATTTCTTAATTCGAAGATGTCTGGTTGTGCAGCTTTTGATTGTAGTAATAGAAATGGTTCGTTTTTTATATTTCCGTGCGAAAACTTTCCAACATGCCATGACATTGGCCAACATCTAATTCAGGAGTTCCCAAAGTTTTTCCTAGGTGGGTCAAATTATAAATTCCAAAATATTTGGCGGGCCAAAAAAGTGTTATGGAAAAATATGTTCAAAATCGATAAAAAGTTAGACACAAGAGAAAGATTTATTTAATTTTATAGCAAGCATAATCGTTCTTTATTTATTACAATAATTACGTTTTATTATAAAATATTTAAAATAACACATTTCAAAATAATTAAAAAATATAAGATAGTAATAAATTCATCAATCTGAAGTGTGTAACTTGTGCAGTTATTGGTTTTTTTAATAATACTATTGAGTCTTGGTTCTAAGTCGGTTGAATGTATCTTAACATCTTTTTTTTTTTCTTTAATAATACTATTGAGTCTTGGTTCTAAGTCGGTTGAATGTATCTTTAACACCGCTTGTAAAAATTCATCAGTTAATTTTGATACAAATTTGGACTTATTAATACTCATGATTGAAAAAGTTTTTTCTCATATACGAGCTATAAGTGCTTCCAAATAATGAAAAAATATTTGGAAGCACTTATACATGTATTTTTTTAACTGAACAATTTTTAATTATAATATGATATAATTTATTTATTTTTTTGTAAAAATGTAATGTCTATGAATTCAATTTTTTTTTTTGGTAAAAATGTAAATTATATCTATGAATTCAAGATGGCAGATGATCTGACATCGCAGGCCGCATTTGGCCTGCGGGCCACACTTTGGGAACCCCTGCTATAAACGGAAGAGTAATTTGCGATGGCATCGAAGATCATTAAGAAAACAAATTGAACAACGTAAGCAAGATATAAGAATGGGTAATCTTAATTTTTATTATTAAAGGATCATCTGTTCTCCATTTTGTCCCCATTGGGTTGCATTGTACAGAAAATCTTCTCATATGTAAATGTTCGTTATGTTTTAAATTAGTTGAATGATGGAACCTATACTCATTTCTAGAGAAGAGAATCATCCTCTTTTACACCTTTTTTAATTTTAGTTCAGTTGGGCCAAAATTTTCAGATAATTTTAATTGAACTAGGATATTCATATATTCCAAACTTAATCAAAAACTGCTAAACAATGCTTTGTGTGGAGATGTTTATGGAAAATGAATCCTCATTTTACTTTTTATTTTGACCTGTGTTGAAATTGATGAAATTTGAATATTTCTTGAAAAATATCAGTTGAATGGTGAGACCTGTAGAGATGTCTGTGATGAAAAGTTTTTTGGCTATTTTTACAAATTGCTCTAGTTCTTTTAATAATTAGATTTGAAGCTTCAAATTTGAAAGTCTGTCCTATTGAATACTTTTCTTGAATAAAATTTTAGATTAATAATATCTAACTGCTTTATGAAAGTCACATATCTTAATGTTACAGAATATGTAACAATGTAAGGTTACAATGAGTTGTATTTTGGCCACATTGACTCCTATAATAAGAATTAGACAGAGAATATATTGTAAGAATTACTATATTTGGTTTAGTCATTGCTTGCCTCTTAACCTGCAAGAGGATTTCATTTGGCATGTGTTCTTTTATTTAATAGATCTGACAGAATTTAGATCATAAAATGACAATTATTTATTTTTAAACTTGCATACAATAACAATTATGTAAAGATTCAAATTTAAAAATAATGTTCTATTTTTGTTTGACTAACCAGGGGAGTTCCAATCATAGCCCCCTTCTGATTTTGCCAGTTTTTATTTATGTTGTTGTTCTAACCTCCCACAAACCCATGATAAAGTAATATGACACACAAGCATTCTTGAAAAAAGAGGTTTAAAGTTTTCTATGTTGTTTATATACAAATTGTTAATATCAACAAGTGCTGTTGTAGCTTGATGCAGTTCACTGTTCAATTATGTAAGGTATCGGAAGGATGCAAGTTCGAATCTCTCAAATTTTTTTAAATCAAAACTTAAATAATGTACAATATACTTTTATTAATGATATATTACTATTTTTTAATTAAGTTTTGCTATGCCTGTCAAACATTTCTATCACAAATATTAAATACACACATATATAAAAGAATGTAGTTAAAAAATAAACTTTTTTTACACACAATATTTTAATTAATAAATACAGATTATATTATTCATCATCAGGAACCATCTCAATCTCTATGGCAAATATGCATTTATTTGGGTGATACTCATAAAAGCATCCAAAACAGAATATTGTTTTACAATGTGCACATTTATTATTGAACATTTGCTCTGTTACATCAATTAAATGCCCCCCTGTATTTTAATTGATGATTTTATATGCATAATTTGCATAAAAATTGTTTGAATATGGACCTTTATTTTTAATGTCAATAAAATATTAGATAAACATTATTTATTGACATTAAAAATAAAGGTCCATATTCAAACAATTTTTATACAAATTATGCATATAGAATCATCAATTAAAATACAGGGGGACATTTAATTGATGTAACAGAGCAAATGTTCAATAATAAATGTGCACATTGTAAAACAATATTCTGTTTTGGATGCTTTTATGAGTATCACCCAAATAAATGCATATTTGCCATAGAGATTGAGATGGTTCCTGATGATGAATAATATAATCTGTATTTATTAATTAAAATATTGTGTGTAAAAAAAGTTTATTTTTTAACTACATTCTTTTATATATGTGTTTAATATTTGTGATAGAAATGTTTGACAGGCATAGCAAAACTTAAATAATTACAAAATAGTAATTTTTTATTAATAAAAAATTACTATTATACAATAATCCATTTCAGTTTTGATTAAAAAAAAGATTCGAACCTACATCCTTCCAATGAAACCTTATGTAATTTAACGGCAAATGCATCATACTACAGCAGCACTTGTGTTAATATCAATCAGTATATAAACAACATAGAAAACTTTTAAACTTTTTTTTTAAGTAATTCTTGAGAGGTGCATCATATTGCTTTATCATGGGTTTGTGAGAAAGTGCAAAGTCATTAATTTCAACAAACACCAATAATAACAATAATAAATCTAACCTAACAGTTCAACGACTCTGCAAATCCAGAGTCTGGCCTGAGCTCTGGTCTTTTTACTACTTTCTACAATAAATATAAATATACCAAAATCAAAAACAATATCAATAATTGACATCTATCCAACAAAAACAAACTGGAAAACTTACGGCTTAAAGTATCAAACAAGTGTTAGACCTAAATAGCAAAAAACAATGTTAGAAACTTATACTAATAAATAGAATAAATTCTAAAACAAAATTAAATAAATAAAATATAAATTTATTTGACTCAAAACACTTACAAAAGTGTAAACAAAGCTTTGGTGCTGTATTATTGCTTAAATAATCAAATTATCAACAAAACTTATTTGATCAAAAGTCAAATATCAAAAAATCAAATATTCACAATCAATATAATCTTAAATATTAATTCTAATACCTCCCCATCAATACAAAGTTAATCCATGGTCAATCTTTACAAGAAATTAAAATGTCACTTAATTGTACTTCAATATGAACACCTTGCTGTGTCATTTGATGCATACATGTTTATACTTATGACTTAGTCCCAAGCTTGGCTCATTTACATAGTCGTGCAACAATTTCAAATTTATTAGTTTACAGAGTAATCAATTCATGTCATCCTCATTACAAATTAATTATGTACCAAATAAAACATCGATAAGAGATCATTCTTATATTCTCACATCGGATCAGTGGTAAAAATATTTAGATTAGATGACATCGAGAGCTGAGAGAGTTCATTCAGAAGACTGATTTCTGATCCGTAAAATGTAATTACTAAGTGCTGAGACAGAGTTCATGGAAAGTGAGTTAACTTTTAAACTAAAATATATGTTAAATAATAATGAAAACAACAATAAATAAATAAATAAGAACATAATAAAATAATATGATAGGTCAGAGTTGAACAAAGGTACCTTCTTCACAAAGGTGCTACAACATATATAAAAATTGGCAAAATTGGAGGGAGCCATAGTTGGCACTCCCCTGGTAAGATGAAAATGATTGCATCCAAAAAGTATTTACTGTTTGATTTTATAAAGCTATTTCAAATTTTTTTGTAGTTGTCTAGAATCTGGTTTATTGTGATTCTCTAGTGGCTTCTGAAATAATTTTTAAATTAGCCCTCATTCTGGATAATTATAGCCACTCATTCTGGATATTTTCTACAAGAGATTAGTTAAAACATTGATTTGCTTTAATAATATCTTGTAGAAAATATCCAGAATGAGGATTAGAGATTAATAACAATACAGTAAAACCTCGATTTTACGGACTAGTGGGGGCAAGACTGGTCCGATTTTACGTACTATAGGGGGCAAGACTAGTCCGTAAAATCGGAAAGTCCGTAAACCTCTATTTTACGGATTATAGGGGGCAAAACTAGTCTGTAAAATCACCTGCTGAACCGCTCTTCCGATCTGACTAGTCCGTAAAATCGAAGTAACATTTTTTATAAAAATCATTTTCAACATTTCCGTAAAATCGAAGTAACATTTTTTTATAATTAGCATTTTCAACATAGCTGTATAATTAAATGTGACTTATGCCAAAGTGTATTAATTTATATAGAGTATTTTAAACAAAATTTGCCTAAAAACTGTATTATTTTACATAGAGTATTTTAAATTAATTAAATTACCTGTCATTTACATAGAGTATTTTTAAATTAAATTAAATTACCTACATACATGTACAAGTATGTTACATGTAGGTAAGTTGTTAAAATAAAAATGACACATTATGCAATAAATGAGTGGTTTATTTTACAAATGCTGAATGTAGCTATACTGTAGACAGTTTATGCAAATATTATATTAATATTATTTATTTTATTTTTTGGGATGGTGTCCATAAAATCCGAAATCCATAAAATCGAGGTTTTACTGTAATAATAATCAAAATGCAATAAGTGTCAATGTTAATTATAAATTTAGTGTGAATTTGAATATCATCTTAACAATAATTTTAACTGAAATATTTTTACATAACTAAAATCTGTTAAAGCTTTTGCCAATTTTCATAAGAAAATAGCAGTTTATAATTTCATAATCATATATTAAAATGATTAATGTAAAAATTTAGATTTGAATTAATAATCTATTTACTTATTATTTTAAATAGTTTATGGTGGTTTAACTTTAAGGGAAGCTCTTGTGATTGGTGAAGAAGTGGCAAAAACAGGTATTTTATTAATCAGTTTTAAATATTTTTAAATTATTTAACATGTATTACTGTTTTTTTAAATAATAGTCATAAATAAATTTTAAATTTATAAATACAAAATATAAAATTTGGCAAAAAATTAATAAGACTGAAGCAGCTCAAAATACATTCTGCTTTTGGGAAAATAAGAGAGAAATTTTTTTTGATTAAATGCAACCAAAAAATAAAATCACATTCTAAAAACAAGCACTTGCAAAATGTTTTTGTAAAGATATTAGAAAGCAGCTCTTCTATAAATAAATACATAAATGCTGATGTGTTGATATAAATGGTAATTCTATTCTTAAAATTCATTTCATATTCTATTAATATTATTTTTTCCTTAATTTCTTAAGTAAATTTAATTAAAAATCTTTAAATATATATATTAATAATAACCAGCTAAGCCGGTTAAAGTGAATAATTTATCAGAATTTATTACTTTTACTGGTTAATATTAATAATTACCTATGAAGTTTGTCAATGTAATAATCTTCAACGCATTTGGCTAGATATTTCCAATATGCATCCGTAACGGTAATTTCCCGTGCAAACAGCTAGACAATTTCAGTTGCTTATTTACTTTGGATGTAGACGCCAGCACTTTGTGTGCATTGTTCATTTGTTGCGCAAAAACTTGTGCTATGAATGCTGACAAGCACAGAAAATGCAATCATCAGCATTCTCACTTAGGTGGTCAAGGATTTAAGTGTTGCAATTGTAGAATCAAATGCTACTCAAGCTGCTGCAAATGTAAAAAATCAAAAACACTTTAACTCAAAATGTCACAGTAGCTCATCCTGCCAAAATAATTTGTCCTGTGGCATTCCGTATGGGGGTGAAACAAATTCCGATTAAAAAGAAAAAAATTTCAAATATGGTGAAAAACACTGTAATATGGATGTTTTTAATTTTATATCATGTGGAGCTTTGCTGTAATATATTCTATCAGTTGCTTATTTACTTTGGATGTAGACGCCAGCACTTTGTGTGCATTGTTCATTTGTTGTGCAAAAACTTGTGCTATGAATGCTGACAAGTACAGAAAATGTGATCATCAGCATTCTCACTTAGGTGGTCAAGGATTTAAGTGTTGCAATTGTAGAAGCAAATGCTACTCAAGCTGCTGCAAATGTAAAAAATCAAAAACACTTTAACTCAAAATGTCACAGTAGCTCATCCTGCCAAAATAATTTGTCCTGTGGCATTCCGTATGGGGTGAAACAAATTCCGATTAAAAAGAAAAAAATTTCAAATGTGGTGAAAAACACTGTAATATGGATGTTTTAATTTTATATCATGTGGAGCTTTGCTGTAATATATTCTGCTAAAATAAATGCATTGAATCAATCCATGAGCTGTTTTGAATGTTACACAATTTATTAAATTTGTATTTGTGGAAATGATAGTAAAATTTATGAACTCAAAATTTCAAAACTTATCATTCATCAATAGACATGATATATAAAAAAAAACATTGTTATCACAGCACATAGACATATAAAAATTACAGAATCAATCCATGAGCTGTTTTGAATGTTACACAATTTATTAAATTTGTATTTGTGGAAACAATAGTAAAATTTATGAATTCAAAATTTCAAAACTTATCATTCATCAATAGACATGATGATATATAAAAAAAACATTTGTTATCACAGCACATAGACATATAAAAATTACGTTACAGTTGAAGTTTTAATAAATTATGCCTAATTATTCAGACTGACCTAACTTCATTGGCAATTATTAATAATAACCAGTTATTCTGATTAATGTTCATTATTTATCACTTTTACCAAAAAATGTGGTTATTATTAATAATCGCCGATTATTATTAATAATAATAGAGTAAAATTTTTTTCAAAATTTTATTCTATAAATGAATATAGTACTATATAGATTTACTTTTTATAATTTTGAAGATTAATAGATTTTTTAATTATACGGATACAAACAAAAATCTAAATTTTATTATTGCTTAATGTAAGAAAATATTTAATTCACAATAATTCACAGCTTTAATATTAAAGATTTTCTAATTTTTTTTTTTCTTGTTTAATCTAAAATTTAATTTTCGTTTATCTAAATATGGCGATACGGTGTTATCTCTTCTCATCATATCAAAATGATTAAGGACGTCAGATATTTCTAAAACGACAAAATATTTATTGTCATTAATATATTATAAAATGTTGTTATCTTTACAGGACTTACATCCGTTATCATTACACAAAAAAAAAACATAAGATGGCCTCCTAAACTATTTATATATTCGTTTTTAGAAGAATTATCTATGAAGTAAAAATGTAAGGAATGATAATTTATACGATAAGATATATCATAATATTTTATATTACAGTATTATAATAATAAATTTAAATACCTTAAAAATAACGTTATAATGAAATTATAAACAAATTATTGTGAAGATAGTAAAAATTATGTTATTTTGTAATAAAATTCAACGTAAGGGGAAGTTGAGAAATGAAAATTCCAGGAAATTAGCAAATGATCATATCAGCAACAATTCTTCTTCCTTTCCCTAAAAAATAAAAAATCCTGTTTTCCATTTCATAACAGAATCAAAATTCAAATGCTCAATAATGGAAACGACAAGTCCATTATTCGTGTTAACGCTATTAACTACAACATTTTCAAATAGTACTATAGATTTTTATGAAAATAATACAACAGAAAATTATGATTATTTTCAAAACGTCAAAATGCTAGTTTCTGTCTGCAAAGAAGACGATTTGAAAAGACTGAATCTGTTTCCATACAAAGATGACTCCAAATTTGTTTATTTAGAAAACGTTGAAGAAGGATGGAATGAAAAGTTTTTAAGTTGCCCTAAAGTTATGCTAATTCCTGAAGAATTCTGCGCTATCAACAATTCAACTGTTTATATATCGGCATATTCGGTTATATATAATGCTACCGATTACTTTTCTGATGGTCATTACTTGCATGTATGTGCACCTCCCGAAATGCACGAAGAAATGAACGAAGTAAGTAATGGAACTGATGTGGATGATGGAAGTCGTGAACTTGGAATTTTAACTGTGGTAGGAATATCAATATCAAACATATGTCTAGGATTGCATATCATAACTTTTATATTTATTCCAGAAATAAGAAATCTTCCAGGTAAAAATTTGGTATCTCTAACTATAGCAGTTTTTTTTAGTTTTATGTTTTTCGGTATTAGTTCTTATTTTATAGAATTTAAAGGCACTTGCACCGCAATCGCTATTTTAACCTATTATTTCTTAATTTCTTCCTTTCTATGGATGAATATTATTGGTTTTGAAATTTGGAGATCGTTAAAATTGGTAAGAGACGAAATGGGATTTTATGCCAAAAGCAAAGAGATTCAAAGATATTTAAAATATTCTCTCTTCGGCTGGGCAACTCCAATTTTGTTAGTTATCATCATCATAATCGTTGATTATTCTCCAGGTGTCAAAGAAAGTTATCGTCCTGGTTTTGGAGAATATAATTGTTGGTTTAAAAATATGAATGCTCTTATCATCTTCTTTTTTACTCCTTTAGTGATGGTAATGGTTTCAAATCTATTATTTTTTATTTGGAGTTCTTATATTATATGTCGTCACACAGATAAATTATCAAAAGATAAAGGCTATAAAGTATTAATTAAAAGATTTGCATCTTATCTTCGATTATTTATAGTAACCGGTTTGACTTGGATATTTGGAATATTACATTTCGCTGTTAAAAGTAAAGAAACAGCTTATTTGTTTCTAATTTCCACTGCATTTTATGGTGTATTTATTTTTATATCTTTTACATTAACCAATAAAGTGCTTAGAAAGTTTAGAAATATATGCCCATTAGTTGGAAAATGGGTGCATTCTACTAGTTCTGAAACAAGAGAAAGTAAAACATAAAACTGCATTTTATATGCTGAATATATAGAAACTAACCTGTACTTTATGTTAAATAATAAAAAAATTGTGTATGTGTATTTATATGTTAGAAGTTATTGTAAAAAATTATATAATGTATAATTTTAAATAAATCTATCAGTTTATTTGAAGTTAAAATTAATTTGATTTGTGTAATAAGTGACAACTTAGAATAAATTTATGGAGTTAATATTGTATTTGTTAATTTTATGTCACTAATTGTATATTTATTATTCAGTAAATTGTATTATATTATATAAATAAATGATTTTATGAAAAAAAAAAAAAATGTTGTTACTGTGTTTAATATTGTACTATATCAATTGTTTCTTATATAAATAAATGATTTTATGAAAAAAAAAATGTTGTTACTGTGTTTAATATTGTACTATATCAATTGTTTCTTATATATTACTGTAAATATTATATACTGTATCCTAATAGGATACAATATTAAATTTAATTATTTGACATTTAAATGATAGGAAGTAATATCAATAACGTTGTTTGGTATACGTGATAAACAACACGTTCGTTTAGAAATTACAAATCCAAATCCGCTAAAATTTTTTTCTGTATTTGAAATTTTAAACTACAAAAACGGTTGTTTTGTTGGAGAACTTAAAGAATTGTTATATTATTATTAAACAGAAAATCATTGCTTTATACTCCATTCTTTATTTCCGAGAGAAACAGTATAATAAATTAATTTCTCGATATTTTTATCTTGTTTAAAAATTGGAACAATATAGATTGCTTTATACAAGTCGAGATAAACAATATTTAAAAATCAGAATAAATAGCATGGGAAAAAATGCAACTATTATATATAAAAATATGAAAATAAACAATTGTATTTTACTTCCGTTTTTCTTGTCTTTGTTTATTCGAAATTTTTATTGATTATAGCAGGATACAGGATACTTCAATATTAATTTGATGTTTTGAAACAAGTTTTCGGAAAATTAATATTTATAAAATATAGTTTATAAAATAATTTTTTTTTAAATATTCAGAAAGACATATTATTGAACAAAACAGAGAATATTTTTTAAACAATACTTTATAATAATTATTATTCATTTACTGACTGAAAATTTATTAAGACATTATTTAATAAAATTCAATCTGATTCAGGTTGAAAATGATCGAAATAACATTATAATTATTAATATACAATAATAATAATAATAATTCATTTCATCTCTAGGAATTTTCAAAAAGATTCAAAATTAATCTAATAGAGAAACACCTGATTGATAAATCACTTAACTAAATTGTTGATATTTATCGCTTCGTAATGATTTTAATTATTCCTATATTAATTAATTCAAAACTTTTTATAAATTTATATCTCAAGTAATAAACGTGTTACAATAAGTTAAACGAATCACAATTGTTTTTGATATTAGCATGGAGAAAGTATAAAACGGATTTTAAATCAAATGTTACTTAGAAATTATAGAGTTGGGAATGTGTAAATGTTGTTACGATATATTTCAACACTTCAACTATACATATATAAATATACTGTATTTTGATATGATTGTGATCAGTACATAAGTGCTTGGTAACACGTATGTAACGATGTTTTGCACAATAATTCATGATATAAACCTTAAAGGCAGCGATGGGCAAACTTTTGCGGAAAGGGGCTATACGTACCAATGAAATATAACCAGAATCAGCACTTAAAAATTATATAACATGTTTTTTTATACGAAATAATATTGTAATGGCATCTACATTTTACAGTATGAATCTTTATTTACATTTCTATAAAATACATAAAGACTATAATGTTGACATACAGAGCAATTGGCGATTTGTTTTTTTTACAGTATGAATCTTTATTTACATTTCTATAAAATACATAAAGACTATAATGTTGAGATACAGAGCAATTGGCGATTTGTTTTTTTTTTTCCTATATTCGTTTTATTTATCGGTAAAATTTTGGGCACTATGGCTATTACTAGGGCTGCATGAAATAGTAACAAGTGGCGCAATTTTTCCACCGCAGGTTTAAAATAATGCACTATTAATTCTAATAATAAAGACTATATGTAGCTTTTAAGGAATTAAGAATATTGCTAAACGTTTTCTGATGTATTAAAAAAGTATAATTCTGTTCGATTTTCATTTAGAATTCTAGGAATGATAGCAATAATCATTGGTAAGGATGAACCCAAAAAAATAATGCGATCATCGTCAAATTGCCTATAGGTTTTGATAGTTGCACAATTCAAAATATGACAGTTTTGAGTTATTACAATCGATTTTATTTATGGTGACGTGTAAATCAGCAATGTACTAAATTAAAAAGTATGTTTAAGAATTCTTTGCTGTTTTTAGTATTTTTTAATTAGTTATAGGAACTGTTAAATAGTGCGAGTGTTTATCCTGATGATTCTGATACAGAATATAATGAGTATTTACGATCCGAAAGTGCTCATAGTAGAGCAGATTATAGAGTGAATCGGGGGAAGAAGCTTATTTTTCTCTAAACCCTTAGTATTTAAACAGGAGGCGATAAAAGGTGGTTTATTATAACCTCCTATAAGCCCGCCAAAAATATAGATCATGGCTATTGTCATCCGATTATCCATTCCTTTTTTTTTTTTATTTTTAACTTTCAGTGGCATATAGGGTTGCAACCTCAGACTTAGGTCTCACCCAGAGATGACAAAAAAAACATACATATGTTCAATTTTTTAGTTATTTAAATTATTATTAATAATCACTTTCCAAATCTTTTATTTTTATATATTTTTTTAAATACATTTTTTTTTTAATAGTATGTCATACTATACAAAAAAGAAAGTTTAAGTCCTCGAGACAAGAATAATGTGTTTTTACTCATCTTTTCAGATTATCCATTCCTTTTTTTTTTTTATTTTTAACTTTCAGTGGCATATAGGGTTGGCAACCTCAGACCTAGGTCTCACCCAGAGATGACAAAAAAAAACATGTTCAATTTTTTATTTATTTAAATTATTATTAATAATGACTTTCCAAAATTCCTACAAATTAAATACAATTCTGATGATCACAGAGTAGTTACTTATTATCCATATTACATACATATTAATAAAAATACCTTAACATTTTATGTATTTTTATGTATAAAATAATAACAGATAAACAAGAAGAAAAATATGCAATCTATATCAATTAACATGTAATAGTTTGTTTATGTAGATATTTCCATGTATATTTCTTATCTGACATTGCAACGTTTACAAAATTGGCATGTTCTGGTTTTTTATGAATTCATAAAATTCTCGATAGCTCATGTTGAAATTAAATTTTGTGCATAATTCTGCTAAAATAATAACAGATAAACAAGAAGAAAAATATGCAATCTATATCAATTAACATGTAATAATTTGTTTATGTAGATATTTCCATGTATATTTCTTGTCTGACATTGCAACGTTTACAAAATTGGCATGTTCTGGTTTTTATGAATTCATAAAATACTCGATACCTCATGTTGAAATTAAATTTTGTGCATAATTCTGTCTTTACCAGCTCAACCCACATCCTATTATGGTTGTTGGTCCAAGTATTTCTTATAATCGTAAAAATGTTATAGCCTATAACAGGGGTGTTCAACTTTTTTTACTATGCAAAGCTACTTTTCTATACTAAGTTATTTGGCAATCTACTCTTATATAGATAACGTTCTCCCAACTTGATATTTGATTATGTACAACTATGCAGTTAAATTCGCTCACTCACTTCGAAGGACCCATTCTCCCTGCCCTAAAAACCTTGTGTGTATTTAAAAATTTATTCATCACTTTATTAAGAGAATATTCTATGAATAATCTGAATTAAAGTTTTAGTACTTTTATGACTTGAAGTGGTGGCATAGAGGTGCAGACATGAGCCCATAAGCCAAGAGAACCAATGAAGCATTAAGGCTCACATAAGAAATTATACCTCTTATATAGATAACGTTCTCCCAACTTGATATTTGATTATGTACAACTATGCAGTTAAAATCGCTCACCCACTTCGAAGGACCCATTCTCCCTGCCCTAAAAACCTTGTGCGTATTTAAAAATTTATTCATCACTTTTAATTAAATTTATTCAACAAATAAAACAAATATATTGAAATAAAATATTTGTTTCTCTGTTTTGGAAAACCAAAGTTAAAAAAAAACAACAGATTGTAAACAGGAAAAAATATACAAGTAATAAATACTAATAAAAATAAGATTTAGGATAAAAAGTACTAAATTGGCAATGTATACACAAAGATAACTAAAGGTGAAACTCATTAACTTCAGTTGTCATTCAGTTTTTGATATACCACCAGGTTGCCACCTCTCCAGATTTGACCTGGAGACTGGGTTTTGAAATATATTGAAATAAAATATTTGTTTCTCTATTTTGGAAAACCAAAGTTAAAAAAAAACAGATTGTAAACAAACTCATAAGTTAAGGAAATGCTTGATTTTAAAAAAAATACAAAATTTGGCATTGTTTAGAGCTTGCAACATTTTTATAGTCAGTTGATACGAAGAAGTGGCCAATGACAGACAATTATCCAAATGATCATTTGTAATTTTTTTTTTTTCCATTCATATTTGAAAAAGATTTTGCTTATTCCTTTCAAGTTGATTCCTCCTTACAAATTTAATTAAAACTGAAAACAATTATTTATCATTGGCTTATTCCTTTCAAGTTGATTCCTCCTTACAAATTTAATTAAAACTGAAAACAATTATTTTTCATTGTTTTGTATTATTTTTTTTAATTTTCTTTAAGTGTATTACTATTGTTTATTTTTTGTTAAAATTACTGATTTGACGTATTATTTCTCCGGATTGTGTAATAAATCCCACACATAATTATAAAAATAAATAATAATAATGTCTATTAGAAAATCAAAACTTGTATGCAAAATGTGTATAGAACTGAAGAGAGGTCTGTGGTGCATATCTCTTGTATGGAATAGCTAGCGTGATCCAACATCCACAACTGGAACAAGCACAGTACAGGCTACATGCTATAATAGTTGTCTCCACTATTTGCGTTGGCCATGCTTGCATGTGGCTTTTGTGTCTGGTCAGTCAGGAGAGGTTTAAATTATAGACCAGGGATGTTCAACCCGCCAATTGCAAAATTATTTTTAGTTGATCTCTCGGACAACTATTATAGCATGTAGCCTGTACTGTGCTTGTGCCAGTTGTGGATGTTGGACCACTGATCACGCTAGCTATTCCATACAAGAGATATGCACCACAGATCTCTTCAGTTCTATACATGTTTTGCATACAAGTTCTGATTTTCTAATAGACATTATTATTTATTTTTATAATTATGTGTGGGATTTATTACACAATCCGGAGAAATAATATTTAAACCCAGTGCCCAGATACAACTTGCTGAAACCCAGTCTCCAGGTCAAATCTGGAGAGGTGGCAACCCTGGTGGTATACCAAAAACTGAATGACAACTGAAGTTAATGAGTTTCACCTTTAGTTATCTTTGTGTATACATTGCCAATTTAGTACTTTTTATCCTAAATCTTATTTTTATTAGTATTTATTACTTGTATATTTTTTTCAGTATTAATGAATATTCTTCTCTAATTTATTTAATATTTGCTTGATATAATTTCTTATGTGAGCCTTAATGCTTCATTGGTCCTCTTGGCTTATGGGCTCATGTCTGCACCTCTACGCCACCACTTCCTTTTTGAATATCAAGTCATAAAAGTACTAAAACTTTAATTCAGATTATTCATAGAATATTCCCTTAATATAATAATACCTCTTCTTCCTTTTCAATTTTTTTGCAATATTGACATCTTTCAATATTAAAAAAAAATATGAAATTTTGAAAGGAGTGTATTTGAGTAAGAATTTTTATAATTATATTATACTAACAAGTAAGTATAAGTACACATTCTGAGGATTGAGTTAATAGTCATGTTAATTATAAATATTTGATCACAGATTTTATATTCAGATTTCAAGTAGAACTGACAATCAAAAAGTTCTTAATCATGGTTTTTCACAATAGTATCAACCATTAACTATGGAATATCTATGCTTCTGCAGCTAAATCATATTTAGGCAAAACAGCTTTAGCATATTAATATGCAATTGAAATAACTATATCATCTAATAACTCTACATCTGTTATATTTGTAATCATTTAAACATAGTTAATAATATATACCAGATTTAAATACAGCAGAATTTAACATTGAATCAAAAAAAGTAAGTTATTTACATTATTAAATATATAGTTGGCCAATTTTCCACCAATGATGATCTATTCAATATGCTGCAATCTTTTCAAGAAATATTAACCTGATTCATATCAATAAATGCAGAACTACAAAATTTACAAATTCCTCATATATCAGAGCTGCTCATATTTTAATAAATTTTATTGAATATTTTAATTAATTTTTTTATCTTATTGCTAAATATAGTACAGGTGAACTTAACAAAAATAAGAAGAAAAAATTAATAAAGTATTAAAAAAATTTTTGTCAAATGTTAATTATAAATATCAATTCAAAAAATTATCGTAATATTTTATTTACATATATGTCATAAGTTTCATAACAATTAGATACATTATTTTTATATAAAATTATTATTATTATAAATATTTAATTTTCTATTCATATTGTCTTGTGATAATGATTATTGTAAATTTTGAAGAAAATTACAATTGATATTAAAGAATAACTTTTTAATTTTT
>AYEL01060833.1:0-20239 GCA_000484575.1 Olivierus martensii | reverse complement strand
ATTTTTATATAAAATTATTATTATAAATATTTAATTTTCTATTCATATTGTCTTGTGATAATGATTATTGTAAATTTTGAAGAAAATTACAATTGATATTAAAGAATAACTTTTTAATTTTTAAATCTTACCTTTTTTAACTGAGAAATGATTTTTTTTTTTTTACCAGGTAATCTTTCTGCTTTAGATATAGTTGAAGTTAATCCAAAACTTGGTACATCTGATGATATGGAAAGAACAGTTAATGCAGCTATAGAGATTGTCTCTACATTTTTTTACAAAGATCGGGCTGGTAATATGCCTGTTGCATAATTGTCAATAATTGCTTTAAAACATTTTTTAATATACTAAAATATTATTTTTGCCATTTTGAAGTGCCAAAATGTAACAAAAATTTTAATAATTGAAAAAAATATATATAAAACTTGTTTTCCATTATATATATTGACTTTGTTATTGTAAGTCAATGATTATCTCTAATGTATGCATGCACCCTATTATTTAATAATCTAAAGAAAAATTTTGCTAAATAACATTAGAACTAAATTATATTGTTAGATATTATGTGCATGAGTACATTATTTACTTCCTGATGTTTTTGTCATTATTTTTTTTTTGCACGAATCAGCATAATAATTATGGCCAAAATGTGGAAATTTTCTATTAAAGGAGAATGTAACAGATGAAATGAATTCACTAGAATGTAATGGCTAATCTATTAATATAAAAGCAGATAGTTATTGAATTGTTTACCAAATATGTGTATAGTTCTTAATAATATAAAGTAATATATTTATGTAAAC
Organism: Olivierus martensii; assembly: GCA_000484575.1. Lineage (NCBI taxonomy): Eukaryota > Metazoa > Arthropoda > Arachnida > Scorpiones > Buthidae > Olivierus > Olivierus martensii. Next base: position 19,436 of record AYEL01060833.1, on the reverse strand, counting down.
ACATAAATATTTAAAATCATTTTTTTAACTGATTATTTTATTTTAACTTCAATATCAAAAATCATACTATCTTGGAAAATCTGGGTTCAAGTCTAAATTTCACACAATCCAGTTTTCCAGAAAATTCTGAGTCTAGCCTATTGATTGCCATCCTTCAACTTTCCAGTTAGCTGCCCCATTACATGTATTTGCCAGCCTGTGATAAGTTCTAGAAGTAGCAACAGGCAAGTAGAGTAAATCCCATGTTTTATATGACACTGATATATCACTAAAACTAATCTAACAAAGAACCAATAAAAACATATTTTTATAATATAAATATTGATTGCTGCTGTTTAATACTGTTATCTATAATCCTAGACAATACATCATTCCCTTTTACCAGAAAAATTTACATTTTAATTTTCATCAATATATTGTGATAACTTTATTTGAATAAAGACCTGTTCCAGTTACCAATAAAACTTGTTTTTTGTAAAAAATTTTTTACAAAAAAACAAGTTTATTATTTAGTATACAGTATTGCAGTTTTACATAGGAATATTTCTTAATGATTATTGTGTGTTAATTCCCATTAAGCAATTTGTAGTGTTGTACATCAATTTATAATTACAGTGGACTCGTATTTTTTATAAATCTCTAATTTACGAACTATATGCTTTTACAATCTATTTAGTTGGTTCCAAAAAGTCCCTAATATTGATTGTCATTCCCATTTATTAACTTCGATTTTTACAAACTTTTTTGGGGATCCATAAGAGTTCATGAAATCAAGAGTATCGTTATATATCATATTAGTTATACAGTGGTCCTTGACTTGGGGTTTGAGATATGCAGAAATGTCTCCTTTTTGTTAAATTTCCATAAAATGCTCATGAAAATTTCATTAAACAATTATTTTCTGCAGAAATATTACTTATGGCCTTAAATTTTCTTATCTATGCTTAAAGTAGGCTCCTAAATTTCATTTTGCCATACCCATTTGCTAATGCACTCAGTTGTGCACATCAAATTTAATTCAGATCAATAACACAAAGTTAAATGTGAATAATAATTACCATATATAAACTTAATTTAAATGATATTGCTAAGTGCAGTCTCCTAAATCCCAAAGCTTCTGTAATGTATTATCCATTTAGAAAAACAATGAACATGTTTTTTTATTTAACCATAAAATGGCATACTCAACTAAAATAACCTGCTTTTCTATTGAATGATATATCTATTAGTGGTACCTCGACTTACGAACTTAATTTGTTCCTAGCTGTGGTTTGTAACTTGAAAATTTCATATCAAAACCCATTTTCCATTTTATTTTATGGGAAATCAATTAATTCATTTCCAGATTTAGAAATTTTGAAATCTGATTTTTCATGCTTTGTATAAAAATCATCTTCCATTTAAATAAAAAAAATTGACTAGTTTTGTCATTATTATTATCAGTTACTACTATTTGCCTCTTTTGCTTTAACTCTGGTTGCGAGTTAAAAATTAGTTAATAACAAAGAATTTCATAAAATTAGTAATGTAGATCTTTAATATTATCAAGAATAAGCTGTCTTCTTCATATTAATGGCTATATATGCATATTTTAAAAAATAATTGATATTTTTATATGAAAATATTAAAATCTTTTTATAGAAAATATTTTACAAATATAATAAGCATCTGTTTGTATCTAGAAGCCAAAATGGGATATGAAAAAGTTTATGCAGAGCGGTTTGTAAATCAAGATACCATTATATAGTTTTATTTAATGACTAGCCAATTAACCTGAAATTTCTAGTGTGATCATACTCTACTAACAATCACATCAACACTTACATGTGATGTCTGCAGCATACATTGATGTTTTGTGATGGTCATTGTTATATTGGATGATGGGATTTGGGATCCAATAACCATTTCCAGTATTCTACAAATAATCTTGTATAGCCAGTGAAGACATGTTTGCAATCCTATCACCTGTCCCAGAATTCTCCGAATGTCAAATAATAATACTAATAATAAATAATTAATAATAATAATAGAATTTTTAACTTTCCCAGTTAATAGGATGATTCAGCAATATCCAAATTCTAACAAAAATCTAAAGAATTACACATTTTCATCACAACCTCAAACTGTCCATTCTATCAAGAACATAACTCGTGACCTTACATTATGGATAAGGTCATAGTTTGATCCCAATAAGTCAAAAGATATGGGAATGCTAGGAACAGCATATCACATACATATTTTATGAAGATGACATTTTATACAATACAGTAGTCTAATCTGACATGTATGGGACTGGGGTTTGTCGGATTTCAAAGATTTGCCAGTTTATTGGATGTTGAATGAAAAAATGGAATTACACAAATGAATACACTCAGTTTATTAAGACTTTCCTTCATTGGTCTTGTTCAAATCTACCACAAACCCCTCAGTTTTATACCTATTTTTTCACTTTTTCCAATTTGTGGCATTACATAAACAATAAACACTATTGTAAACAGCATCCTGAGCTTAAAAATTAGTCTGACTATAATGCCTGTGCAACAAACGACTGACAATTTGTTTAAATCAGTCTCTCTCGCATATCAACAAATTGTGACATGAAAATTTCATGTGGGCAGTGTAGTTGTTTTGCAGAATGTCGGACTACAGAGACTTGACTGTACCGATATGATATATACTGATTAAAAAAAAGCTATAAAATATTAAATGCTAATACTGCTAATTCTTTTTAATTGACTGCATTCAGCAGATTTGCCATGCACCATCATAATCAGATTTAAGAAACAATGTCAATACATTCTACCAGTACATATTCATTGTGTGCACATGAATGCATGCTGCATGTGCAACGTAATAAGGATTAGCAGCATGTCTGATGATCAGTGCCATAGCCAGTGGTGAGCTATGAAAATTTTAACAAAGGGCTCAACTCACACTTTATCAAATTCTAATTGTTTACTTTTACAAAAACAGAAAATACAAATAATTGTGCATGCACAAGAAAACATTTAGATTTTAAAAATTTAAAAAAAAAAAAAAAATTGCAAAATATCAAATTACATAAAATAACGAGTAAATTTAGGTCAGGAGCTACCACCCATTTTTTCTTTCATATCAGGAGATTCTAAAGCTGAGCAATGATTTTTCAAAGTTAAGAGAATTTAATCCTAATCCTAAACTTAAAATTTAAAGGAGACTTTTATTTGTGTGTTTGACCAAACAAAACCAGATGACCCTAATTCTCATCCTTCCCACATTTCAAAAATTCTTAGGCAGGTAGGGACTTAGCATGCAAAATCTTGGAGGGCATTATTGCCAGATCACCACTATTCGGGATGTACATTCAAACACACACATACAAGGAGAGAGCGTAATGTAAATCAAAGTATGATTATGACATGCAAGATATGTTTTTTCTTGAAATAAACAAGCAAATAAATAGCGCAAGGGGCTTGCAAATTAGAAACTTAAAAAAGGGCCCCTCAAGTCCCTAAAACTCGCCACTGGGCATAACCATAGTGTTATAGTTGTAAAGTTCCATGAGATTAGCAGGAAGGGGGCCACAAAAAGTTTCATAGTAAATCTGGTGACCAAGGTGGCAGCCACATAAATGCATCATGATCTGTGCATTCTATCAAATTTTGAGGCAAGTTTGTTGAGGGACCTTTGCACTTCAGTGTGATGAACTAGACAGCTATAATCAGAAGCTTATGCTAATGCTAAGAGTGCAAGATTCCTCAAAACATTAACTCTGCTAGGATATCCCTAATGGAGGTTTCCATGAAGATGTATGTATGTATGTATGTTGTTTAAACATATTCCTGAGAAAGGAAAAGTGTGATTCTTCAAGGAATACTGTTTTTTTTTTTTATATTTACAAATATTATCTTACAAATATTTGTATCACAAAGTTGTGGCAAATTTTATTCTGAAAGAATGAAACTAGAGTTTGTCATTCTTTCAGCATAAAATTTATCCTGTCTGCTGCATAGTTTATCAATGGTGAATGCTTAAAATATTTGACTTATAACCCTGTATATACACATACATGTAAAATCATTTGTAATTCTTTAAAATAAGGATCATCAAAATTTAGCAAAAGCTTCAGTAATTAGTTATAACAATCATAAATGCAAAGTATAATCCAGATCAGAGTTTGGAATGCTTAAATTTAGAATGAATTGCAATTCTTAATTATATATCACTTAAATTTCAAATTGTGTTTAGTTAGATTCTACGTTTTAACCTATTAAGACTTTCATGATGGATATCATTGGGATTACTTTTTCAAACAAAATGGTGATAGTATTAATTAGAAAATACAATTTAAAAAAAAAGCTGACATGCATGATATTTTAAACTAATCCACACATCAGTTGAAAAAGGTCATGGCTTCGGAATTATTTTAGACAAACCATCTTCCCATTTTCAAGTAATTGTTCCAAGATTAACAAAAAATGCATTTCAGCTGCATTAACCCCATCAGTTTTGTTTATACATCAGTATGCAGTAAGTTAAAGAAAAAATTTTAGGCTATTACAAAAATATTAGTATTGATCAAAGATGGTAATGTTTCAATTTTTTTTTTAATCAGATTCCAAAAATATTAAAATCTGCTTTAAAAAAACTAATTGTCTTTTAATTATGAATTTATTTCTTTTATGAATTTGGCTCATTTTTTTATTAGTATGTCTAAAAAAATGCTGAAATACTAAAGCTATCACCAGATTTGAAGATATTTAAGTGTCCTATCTGAAAGACTTAATTTTTAGCCTTACAAGTATTTAAAATGATTTCATGACTTATTTTTAAAAGTCCATAATTTGAAATTGTAAAAAAAAATACAAAATTCATTCTAATAAGTAGTCTCGGTCATTCTCAATCTCTCTTAATAGAAAATGAGAACTAATTAATCTTCAATCACAAACACTAGAGAATAAAAAAATAGATCCAAAATCTATAATTAGTATACTATAATAGACTATTTTTGTTTCAATATTTTTCCTTTGTAAAAACTATCACATTGTCAAGCATCAAACAAAATAGCAGTGTATTACAAACTGAAATTTTATTAAATTATAAATTTAAAAAATAATATTCATCTTTGCAATTTTTTGATAAATTTCAATATTGTTCCTTACAATTCCCAATTTAAATAATTTAGGAACTAATTTATATATAATATACAATAAAATTTAATTTGCCAAATGTAAATAAGCATCTTTAATTTAGAATTTACATAAATTTTAGATTTAATAAAATAATGCATGGATAAATAAAAACAATTTTGACTTTAAAATAGTTTTTTTATAATTTTTTTTCTTGCCTTCAAATTTATAAAAATTCAGTTTGGAAAATATGCATTTCCAATCTAAGACTCCTGCCTATATGAGCAAATGTTATACAAATTAGATTTACAGTACTATATCACGAGAAATTTTCACATGCAAATCTTTCAATGCAAAAAATGCACATTTTTATTAATACAAAAAGCATGCCAATAGCATCAGTGATATAACTGTTTCATGTATAAAATCACTATGTATTAGATTGAGATCTAATTTTAAAATATTACTAATTGAAGCACTTTACACAGTTGGTTTATAAAAATATTTTATTCAAAATACTTTTGGTTAGGTTGATAACCATCTTCCATGAAAAATACTGGATTAAATTGAACTTGTTTGAATTATAGACATGCACCAAGATTCTAGATTTAAAAATTTTTTTTTAAATATTTTAAATAAAATAATGCACATAACTAATATAGTAATATTGGACCAATCTTATTAGTGTGTGTATAATTCATACAAGTTTGATTGTAATCCAGTATTTTTTGTTGAAGATGGATTTTTTTTATATTAGAGACAGTCAAAGCAATCGTGAGCCTCTTACCATTCAGTAAGAATATGAAGGGGGTTGAAGATGGTTATCAAACTAATCAAAAGTATTTTGGATAAAAGATTTTTATATAACTAACTGTGTAAAGTGCTTCAATTAGTAATACTTTAAGTGTTTAGAATTTCAGATTTAATATTTAAAGCAAATTATTTCATACCTTTAAATATGAAATATTTTTATCACCACACTCATACATATAAAATTTGCTTATTTCCAATTCTCAAGCAAAGTCTCTACCTCAAAAGAATACTTTTGGCTAGTTTGCTAACGAGCGCCTACTAGCCAAAAAATGTTGAAATTCTAAATCAATTTCACCTGCTTAAAAAATTTTGCAATTTGTTCATCTAAAAATTCAATTTTTTAGTTTTACAAATTAATTTCTTGTTGAATTCGTATGGTTCATATTTATGCGTAATGAAATATCAATGTCACATACCAGTGATATTTTAAATATTTTCATAGCAAATATATTTTTCTTGGATACTGCTGGAGAGAAGCGCAGAAAAGTTATAGGACTATTCTAGAGCAGATCTAGACCATCTTGAATGAGGTTCCAAGAATGGCCCCCAGAGGGGCCATTCTTGGAACCTTATTCAAGATAGGCTTGACTAAACTGAGTGATTGGATTAATCCCCTCAAAATATGGAGAGATTTAAGTTCTCCAGATGGAAATATATCTAGTAAATTGGAATTCTAGATCTTTATCATTTAGTAGGTTAATTAAAAGTCCAGACAATGGTAAATATTGGTTAAGAAAATAAAAATTTCAAGTGCATGTAGATCTAAAGCGTTTATATAAAAAAAAAAAACTTGTTAAAACATTTCATATCACCAGCACTCCAACTGTACAGAAAGTTAAAGATAGTATTTTAACTTAAAGTGAAAACATTTTTAATTTCAAGAATGCATAATTTTTTCCATTTAATGATAATTTTGTCACTAATTTCAGCATTTATCATAAACACACAAAAGACAAGAGTATAGTATTCAAACTAATCTGAATTCATATTGAATTTTAGATTAACACAAAAAAAACTTCCACTATTTTCTCAATTTCTGATTTTGAATAAGTTCAGATGGAATAACTGTTGGTAGTCAAAAATATTTGTAAACAATAAAAGTCAAAACGGAGAGTCAGGGCATTTAGTAATTATTTACTGTCAATTTTTCCATTTTCTCTACCAACTGACATGCATGATCAATAAAATTGCATACCTCTATAATTGATCAAAGCCAAAAGTTACTTAGTGTTTAAAAAAAAAAAAAAAATGGAAAGAAAGGTTCAATAAAATTACTGTTTAAATTTCTAATTAGTAAATTAAGCTAATTTTGCATTTTTAATGCATAACTATATTGCACATAAAAAGCCTAAGTCTAACAATATATAAGTACAGTGTAAATACAGTATATGCTGTATTAATAGTGTAAATATATTTTTATTCAATGCAATTTATGTATAATTATGTTGGAATCTTAGTATAGTATTAGAAATTTTGTAATTTCTATTAATTTACTTTCCTAAATATTGTGCATAAATTATGTTAAAAATTTGGGAATCCATAGTAGTTATGGTTCAAGAATTTTAAATTCTAGAGTTAATTCATACATTGATTTTTGATTAAATTTGAAGATGAATTTAAAAATGCAAATCATAACATTCAACACTGACAAAACATCATAAACAGTAGTTAAACAGCAGCATTTTTAAGAATAGTTTTTTAAATAAATCAGTTAAAGTAATTCACAATCACTAAAGTATTATGAATGAAAGTTTAATTATTCCATTCATTTGAAAAAAGGTTATGCAGAAAACTTGTAAATTTTTTAAATAAATTAAACTCAATTAAAATCCTGCTATTATTGCAATAATTAGATTGAGAATTAAATTCACACTTGACCAAATTTTTTAAGAATATTTGTAAAAGATTACTAAATTGTTTTAAAAAATTAAACTTCAAAAATTTTTATAATTTTGCATTTAATATACATTCAAATTGTTCAATTTCATTATTTTTGGTGTGCAATATTTGTAAATATAAATATATATAATCTAGTTTACATACCACATTTATTCAGTTTACAGTTTGAATACAAATAAAACACATTAGAAAAAAATGTGTCTTACATTCAAATATAAATTGTGTGAAAATTTCAAGAAACATTACAAAAATTGTGTAAATAATTAGTTCCATAATAATAAAATGGAATGCTTACATTAGATGTTTTGGCCAACATTTCTGTGATACAAATTGTTATAGCTGCATATTGAAATATTTCGATTATGTTCTGTTGAGATAACTTAGTAATATTTAAATTACTGTATAAAAAATTTAATATACTAATCTGTACTCATTAGTTAGTATTTAAAAATTTCATTTTGTGATAATTGTGACAATATAAAATTTTTGTAACAAAATTGGGCTGATTAGCTACCTAAAAAAAACTATGATTATCACAAAGTGAAAGGAATGCATACTGCTGAGCAACTGGATTATCATTGTTAACAAATTATCATAATTTTAAATTTATTCCGAAGAATCAAGTGAATCATAAAAATTTTCAATAAACTTTTCATCTAATATTTTCAATTGAGATAAAAAATCACTTTTCTCTTCATCACTCCAATTGACGATCCATTCATTAAATAATTTCATGCGACACTGAAAGATACTAGGCGGCCTTTCGTTGACGGTCATGCCATCCACCGAATTCGCTAAAGAATTAGCTGTTGCTGGAGAATATGCTTCAACTAAAATCTTCAGAAAATCATCTTTCTGCATTTCGCTATACTCTTGAAACCATTGCAATAAATATGCAAGTTGATCTGATTTATTAAGTGGCCACTTATTAGGCATTTTTGATTTCTCCTTTTGACTAGATAAATTGGAATTTGCAAATTAAACCAAATTTTGAGTTGCTTCTTCTACTCTTCTATGAAACAACTGGACGAAATAGTAATCTTGTTCTTGTAATTTTCTTAAAAAGTTATTTCTTTCTTTGTCTGTCCACTGGTCAAACCAGATAGAAAATAATTTCAGTTGACACCTGAAAATATTTGGGTAGTTTTCATGCACCGACAAATAATCTAGGCATTCTGTAAGAAAAGACACATTGTTGGGTAATGCTTTTTCTAACAGAAGTGCTAGAAATTTTTCCTTTTCGTCTGCGTCCCAAGAAGAAAACCAATGTAAAACAGTTCGAGCTTCTGTTTCTGTTATATTCAATGTCATAAGGCTACCAGCTGCAACAAATCTGAAATAATTTAGAATATCTATTAGATCATAATCATGAATGAAATTTCAATATTTTTTGCTAATTTAAAAATTTTAAATTTCAATCTTTAAAATCTTGATAAAATCTAAATCTTAAAAATATTAAATTCTATAATTAAAAACTGTATTTTTTAGGAATCAAACTAGTCAAATATACAATCATCATTTAATATCACCGAATTTGCTAAAGAATTAGCTGTTGCTGTTCCATTTTATTGTAAATTTTATGATATTAATTTGAAGACATTTAGTATATTAATGAAAATTATTTTCAATTAACTTTCAAACAATTACAGATCAATCCCAGTTTACAAGACTAATTTTATGAGCAAATATAATTTGTACAAAAAATTTAATTTACAAGCCATTACCCTGATTTTAAAGCTTATTTTAATAAGTGAATGTTTTAAAAGTTGAATAAAGGATCCCTTGTTTATGTAAAGAAATTTAAAGACTACCAATATCATTTACTTTTTCTTACATCAGGAACCTTCATATAGTTTTCTTCTTCATATTAGCACCCCAATCCATGGAAATCCTTTGATTTATACCAGAAGATCAAGATCAAATCCCAATCCACTCCTTGAGAAATTCAAGGAATTCAGATCCAGATTTAGCTTTTTGATTCCCCACCTCTACAGGTGGAAGCAGAGCATGCTTCTACTGCAACCTTTTGGCCAATGGAACTCAGAATTGGATAACATCAAATGATAAATGGAACTTGGATAACATCAAATGATATTTGACGGCATTACCTGTGGAGTAAAGCTATTATGCAAATGGAAGTCTATATAACAATTTTAAGCCAGCAGCAGGTCTCTCTATTAGACTTTTCCTAAGAAAATAGCATTTTTAGATTGTTTTATAACAATTAGCACTATTTATTGAAGTAATTTTGTTGTCATTTAGATATTTGGATATTATTTCAACTTATTTCATTGAAAAACAGCATTTTTTTAAATTCGGGAATGCATAATATTTTTAAATGGTAGTTAATAATTTAGTCTGATTTATGAGCATTTTCTAGGAAAGCTTTTAATTCCATAAAAAGGAACTGATCTGTATTGCTAAAATAGTTGCAGCTGCACATTAATCATTCAAGAATTTATAATATATAAAACTGCAAAATTATAAAAAAAACACTCCACCAAACTGTCAACAAATTTAATATAATTAATGGTTAACTTTTTGTTATAGTTTAAAGACAATGATTAAAATAGTCTCAAACAGATATTCCTGAAAGATTAATAAATTCAAGACTATCATTTTGAAATAATTTTACTGGTATATAGTAATATTCTATTGGTAAGCATTAGCATTCTCAACTCCTGTTTTCCATTTCTCATTATATAAGACTTCCCCAACTTACAATCATGACAACTTTACTAATATCAAATTTTTGCAAAATCAAATTTATCTATATAAATTACACACTATACATGATAAAATACATTACATACATATAACAAGACAGGAAAACATAACTACTACAATTTGATCATCATGTACAATTTATATATATGACAGCTGACATACAATAACTTTATTATCGATAATTAACTGTTGATAGCATTATCATCAATTGTATTGTTATTGCAGTGTTATAATTATCATTGTAATACTACTATATAAAATTATAGTAATACAATATATACTAAATTTAAACACGTAAAATATTTTCAAAATTATTTTGCGTGTCAAAATTTTTTAAACACAATCAAATTTATATAAAGTTGTCAAATTCCCATATTTAAAGCAATATATCTTAATAGAAAGATGTATATGTTGTGTACAAGATTCTAATTGAAAAAATTTAACAGAAATAAAATCACTTTTTATAAATAACCACACTTTTAAAAGATTATACCGTATTTATTCGAATCTAAGCCGCACTTTTTTCCACTTTTTTCAAAATTTAACAGAAATAAAATCACTTTTTATAAATAACCACACTTTTAAAAGATTATACCGTATTTATTCGAATCTAAGCCGCACTTTTTTCCAATGTTAATGCTACTGAAAAGTGGGTGCAGCTTAAATCGAAGGTAGAAAATTCGTTGGATGGAAGAAATTGAATTTCCACCCCTTTGAAATGAAAAATGTAATTGTCTATTCTAGAGACTATAATACATTCTTTTAAAAACTGTTGCATAATAAATGCATTGGATGGCAGGGAAGACGACACTGTGTGGGAAAATGGCGACGTCGGCACCAGTTCCGAAGTCAGCTGTGATAGTGGGAGTGACGAATCATTTTCGGAACATGATACTGACAGAGCAATTACATGTTCATGTATGTATTTAAAAGTTTCTTAATACTGGTAAAATAAATTAATTATTCACTTCTTATTAGTTCTCATTTTAAAATTTTTTTAATTTCGTAAATATCGGATATCGATAAACCTTTTTACACTATTTGTTATTTTTTCACAAAAACGTGTTGAGAATTTGGGGTGAGGTTTGGAATCGATGGCGGTTTAGATTTGAATAAATACGGTATATTTATTTATTGACTGACAATCAATGTGTAATAGGATTTTAACAATATAACCCATCTTTTTCTTAAATTTTAATTACAGTTGATTCTCGCTATTTGTGATAGTTACATTCCATAAATTCTTTGCAAATACTGAATTAACAAATAGTGAACCATTGTGCCTATGGGAGATAAGAGTTAGGTTCCCGCAAACCTTTTTTCCTAACATTTTCATACTTGGTTTGTGTTTTTTTCCTGTTCACAGACACCTTATTTAATTTGTATTTACATTACTTATTAATTACAGCATATGCAGTGTATAGTACTACATACAGTATTATAATTACAGTAAAATCTTTATTTAATTTTTTAAAACATTAACTATGTAGTAAATAAAATCCTATTTTTGATTGATAGTTTTTTGATGTTGAAGATGTTTGATATGACAGCTGTGTTCATTGTCTTTCTGAGCTGCATTGAAAAACTGTCAGCTTTGTCTGCATTGCTTTTTGCCTCAGATCTTCTAAAATTTCAACATAAGAAGCAAATGACAGGTACTTAGGTGTCTAAATTTGAGACTGCATTCATGCATACTGTCACATTCTTCTATGGTACCTGCAGACAATATGAACAGGCTTTTGGCCTACCTGTGGTCTGTGCAGTGAGCAAGGATTGGTAATGAGAAATTTTTCAGCAAACCAATTCAGAGACTACATTTAGTAACAATTCTTGCTCCCTCTCTCCCCAGAAAGAGAAAGGGTGTACATTGGTAACAGTATTTTCACCATTCAGCGGGAGTCTGCGAATAACAATTTTGTGGTTATAAATAAATTTTCGCGAATAGTCAAATGTGCGAATATGGAATCCACGAATAACAAGAATTGACTATATTTCCCTGTTTCCAATTAAAGCACTGGTTTTTACATTAATATAAATAAAATTGGCATTTTTGTGTATATTTTATAGATAATTATGAAATATTTAAACTTTTTGTAAAAGCCGAAAATTAAAAAATTTCAACTGATTGCATTATGAATATTTATGCTTAAATAATTAAGTTTTTATTGCTAAATTTTAATCAAATTCAAATTCAAGAATAGTTACAAATTATAATAAAAACATTTATTGAAGTAATAAATATTTGAAAGTATTTTAATGCAACTTTAAACAAAATATATTTTTATATTAAGACATTCTGATAAAAAAATGAATGATTTTAATTATACAGGATATTAATATTCTAATAATCAGACTGCTTAAAAATAATATATTTTTATTTCTTACTTTTTTAAATTAGAAATTTTGATTCAAAATAATGCATCATCATAAAGTAATGATTGTAGATGCTTCCTTCAACTATTTATTGAAAAATGTTTTCCTCAACTTCTCCATAAAAATTTTATTTCCAGACTATTTTTTATTTTACTGATTTTCCTGTTTATGGAAATCCTGTTTTTAGTATATATTTTATCAAAATTATATTGATCCTTAATTTTAGGGAAAACAAACAAAAGCCTCCACTAATCTACATTATCATTATTATAATAAACTAAACTTGTAAAATTAAAAATTAATTAAATCGTTAATTATAAAAAAAAAGGTTAAAAATTTCAAATATAATTTTGCCATATGGCAAGCTTATAACCTATTCAATAAAATGAAGTTTCTATAAGAACATACCGGATATCAATCAATGTAGAATTCTTACTTTTAATGATTAGTAATAATTGGTATTGTGTCTGCACCATCATTAATCACTATTATTTTATATTAAAGTATATATGATAATAGTGTAAATTTCAGATATTGATTTATTCTGATTAAAATTTATCATTTAATATATATTAAATTTCATTAAAACTTATGATAAAAATTTCAAATAATCACATGGTTTTCATTATTGTAATCATTAAGGTTATTTACAAAAATATTAATATTGTAATTGACTAATGAAAATAATGATTAACAGTATTTCTGTGTTGAAAAAAAAACATTACATCTTTAAATGAAAAAAATTTCCAAACATTTTTTTGAATCATTCATCTGTGAAAACAAGTTTTAATGAAGTTGAAAAATAAAGCAAAGGAATTTAAAAATTTTATGTTAAGATTTTATTACTGAATTAATTTTTTCAAATTTTAAAATTCACTCTTAGAGTTACATTATTATTTAGTTTGAACAGAAATGAAATTTCATTTATTTTTTATGTTCCTTGCTTATTATGCCATAAATTTAAAATTATAATAATGCATTAAAAAATCAAATGAGTAGTTCTCTCAAATATTTGTACTTGTTGGAAAATTATTAAAGAATGGCAAATAGTTAATCACAATATTTTTGTGTAAATTAATTTTTGTACACAATGGTTAACATCAAAGATATTTCATGATTGTTAAAGTTAGGTATTAAGTAAATGAAAAATATCATTTGATAAAAAAAATACAAGAAAAGAGATTCAATTTAGGATCCATTAAAATTATTTAATAAAGTAAACAAAAAATATAACATTTCATTTAACTGGAAAAATAAAACCCAGAAAATGTATATAAATTTTTTATATGGGTTATACTTTGCTATTTTAAATTATCATTTGAAAAATTTCCAACCATAAAAAATTTAATATCCAATAACTGTGTTAATTAGTATAAAATGGTGTAATTGCTTTATAATATGAATTATTAACTTGATATAATTGATGTTATAATTGCAATAAAATATATATGAATTTATAGAACTAAGTTAAAATAAATCTACTGTGACAGTTCCTGTAACTTGTTTTACAATATCTGTTCTTAATATCAAATTCTATGACTAATGTATTTTCAAATTTTACTAAATTTGAAACTTTTCTAAAATATTTTAGATTTATAATGATTCACTGTTATTTAACAATAATGAATACTGTAAATTTCATTTAAATCTCCAGAAAATTTTGTACTGCTTTTGTGATTAAAAAAATTTTTAAATAAAAAATAATCAACTTAAAAGGAATTCACTCCTGTACACGATTCTTCAGAGTTTCTAAATTTCTAGATTCAAACAAGTAAAGCAACTTAACCAACTTGTTTATCATAAAAAAAAACGTTATGTACATTTTAGCCTATATTGTCCATTGTCTTTCATATTCAATTGTTCCACACCATTCAAGATTTATATATACAGTATTAGACATTTAAAAAATATGGACTTACTGTTTCAAGATTCATTTAGTATCTGCATAGATTCAGTAATATTAATGCAGTTTTATATTTTGGATAAAACTCAAATTAATAAAAAAAATTAATATTAAACATCAAAATAAATATTCTGATAGATAACTATAAACTATATTTTAATAAGAGTAAAAAAAAACTCAATTATTTAATGGAAAAATATATATCCACTATGTTAAACAAAAGGAAAAAATTTTATATTATTCTGATTCTCAAATTTTATGTTTTTCTAATAAAAAAATTCATAATTTTGATTATTATTCCAATTAAAATGAGAAACTACCACACTGAAAGTTAATAGTGTGAATTCAATATAGAAAAAAACTATAAACATGATTCTTTTATAGATAATTTTTTGCATTAAAAACAATTTGTTTAAAAATATATTTCTAAAATTGAGATAGTTAAACTTGCAAAAAATTCAATTAAAAACAATTTATATTGAAATCTATCTAGATGAAATTATTTAATTCTAAGACTTTATTTTAATGTCAGATTTGGATATTAAAAACATTAACTTATTATTTTTATAATTACATTTATTCCCACTTCAAAACTGAAATTTATAAATTTAATTGCAAGCAATTTAATATTAAATCAAAAAATAAGATAAATTACATATATGTACTTTTATCCAATAATTGTATAATTTTAATAGATAATGTAATCAGTATCATTATATAATTTATTAGAAAACATGCTTATTTTCAGAAGGCTCTATAGGTATTAATAATTTGTTTGCTTGTAATTTCGACTCTTGTAATTTAATTTTTGATGTAATTAAATATTTTGGAATATTAACTTACCAATCATCAACACTCTATGCTTAAAAACAGACAATATAACTATATATATAAATTAATGTTATAAGTTTTAATCGGAGAAAAGGAAGTAGTCATAATTTATGTATTGTGTATATATACTTTATATATAGCCATTTCCAGTAAAAGTTTATCTTCTCTGTGTGATGGCTGTGTTTTGACTATATAGCAGGCTTTCTGACTGAATATATACATGTGTCCCCCTGGACTATGATGTAGAGATTGATTAACAAATCTTTAAACCAAAGATTCAGTATATATTCATTAAAAAACCAAACCTACCATATAATCAACATACAGTTATCACACAGGCAATGTAAATTTTTACCGGCATTTCCTTTATAATGAGTTATAATTAAACTCATTATAAAGGAAATGGCTGTAAAAATTCACATTGCCTGTGTGATCGCTGTATGTTGACTATATAGTAGGTTTGGATTTTTAAATTTTGACTGTGGAGCACTTATAAAGTGTGCATAAACTTTTACATTAAGCATTTTAATAAAATCGATTTCTATGTACATTAATCATCAGCCTCCACATTCAAAATTTTAATTTCCGAAAATAAAAGGTGAAAATTTAAAAGATGCATTATTAAATTCTATTAATTTATAAATAGGTAATTGTGCAGACTAAATATAAACTTTTTCAATATAAAACACATTATGTTTAGTGAAACAAACTTACTTGAAAATAACTAGCTAACGAACTAGTCAAAAATATGGGTCAGGGAGACCATGCGTTAGGTTATCAATCATGCTTTGATCACTAGATTAGTATTATTCATCTAGTATAAGAATATATATCATAATTAATATAAAAATAAATCCAAATAATGGACGTAAATATTTAAATAATTCAAAAACGCCTTCAACACGAACAACAGTCAAAATATGTCGTTAAAAATATAATCATTTGCTATAGCGTGTAAAACTTAAATAATAACGATAACTCTTAACTTTAATTAATATTTAAAAGCTTTATACGAAATAAGCAAAGGTTTCTAAACGATTTAACAGTGGGAAAATAATTAATTTCATTACCGACAAATAATCAGGTTACAATTCTCCTCTCATCCGCCTCCGATCCCGTCGATACTGGTTTCCAATTGCGCAGTCGTAGTAAGGCCCTCTGCAGATCCTCTATTGTATTAAAAATATAAAACTAGAAAAAGTTTATAAAATTATTGCTGCATTTATATCAATATATATATATATATATATGCTGTATTTATTAACTTTAAGAATCTTAATAAATTATTAAAATTTTTTACATATAATTCTATACTGTCGAAAGAAATTAAAACAGATTTGTAACCTATATCATCTGTTTTAAACGGTTTTACTTCATTATAATTAGTCTATAAATATATTTATATACCATGGTTTTTACCCTTGGTTAACCGTTAACAAATGTTAATGCTGGGTTTAATTTCAATATGATTATATATTTCCAAAAATTTACATTATTATTCTTTTTAATTAATATATCTTTAATATTTGTAGCAAGACTCTTTTGTTGCCGTTTCTTTTCTTTGTTGTTTTACTCCACTTTATAACCGGAGATTACTAAGCGATGGAGCATTCCGAGCAGAAGTATGCAGCCTGTATCTATTGTTGCCTGTACATCATAGAATTTGTTTTGTTTTTATCAACAGATGACGCCACTTTCCACTCAGCAAGTGTACTAAGTGGCGGGGCGAAACAAGTCCTTTCGTCGGCCGGATTGGCCGCGTGGAAACGCTTCGGCTTTCCACTTTGGAGGACGCCGGATTGGCCGCGTGGAAACGCTTCGGCTTTCTACTCTGGAGGACCCAGGTTCGAATCTCGGGTCCCACTTCTTGAAAATATCATGGGGTATCGGGCCCGCCCATCGATTCCCGTGCTCCACAATCCGACTGACCTCTCCGCAGGGGTGGGCATCCTGTGGAAGGACTTGTTTCGCCCCCCACTTAATGTTCTTCTTGAAAATAGAAAGTGGCGTCATCTGTTGACAAAAAATAAGCCCTTCAACAGATTTCCCACCCCTGTGGAGGGGTCAGCCAGATTGTATAGAACAAGAATCGATGGGTTGAGATCTGGACTCCATGATAAATAATTCCAAGGTGTGGGATCCGAGAGTCGAACCGGGTTCAGAATTGAAAGCCGAAATATTTCCACGAGCCAATCCGGCCGAATCATTGGGTTTGTTTCGCCCTTCCACTTAGTACTCTACAAAAAAAGAAAATTCATGTCATCTCAACGATCTGGTCATCCCTTATGGCATAACAAGAAAGTGGTGTTATTTGTTAATAAAAAATACCAATTACTGGTCGCCTACATCAGTGATGATATCCGACGTCAAGTAAATAACGATCTTCAACACCCCAAATTCAGACTAGGAATCGAATTAGATCCTCTAGGATAGAAATGCAATACATGGCCATCTACCCGATATTCTTTTGGAGTCAATAATAATAACAATGAAAACAACTTATCTTCAAAAATTTGTATTTAATGGATTCATTATAATGGCTGGGCACAAATTAAATGTGAAAACTTCAGAAAAATGTGCAAAAGGTCAAAATGATAAAATATCTAAAAAACATAGAATTAAAAGATATCTGTAAAACGTTGTAATCAAGAGCTCGTATCACTTTTTTATCATCAGATGATGCAATTTACTAATCTATTGATTACTAAATGGAGTGTGAATGCACGTCCTTCTATAAGATGTCATTCCCGTGGAGAGGTCAGACGAATTGCAAAAGATGTAATCAAATACCGGGCCGAAATATCTCGAATATATTGTATAAGAAGTGAGATGCGGAATTTAACTCAATCCTTTGGATGGAAAAATCCATGTTGCATAATGATTACATGAAGTGTATTTCATTGAATTTCCATTCTGGATTCAAGTGGAAATTTTCAGAGAAAAACTATCCTAGAGATCCGGATTCAATTCCAAGTCCCACATTTCCAGATTTTTCAGAACGCTTCGGCTTTCCACTCTAGAGGAACTGGATTCGATTCTCGAGCTCCACCTCTTGCAAAAATTTATTCATGGGTTCATACCCGGTCATTTCATTTCCGTCCTCCATAATCCTGTTGATCCTTCTACAGATATGGGCAGCCTGTGGAAGGATTTGTTTCGTCCCACCATTTAATACTTTGCCCATGACTTTGCCTGAATGGAAAGTGGCGACATCCGGCGACCAAAAAATCTCATCTTTAACCTTACAGCTGATCCATTATAATTTATGCATTGAAATTGAAAATGAGATGGCAACATTTATTAAATTGGCACTTCAAATGAATTGGCAACAACACGTGTGTCGTCGCAAAAATTAAAATGGCAGTTGTCCCGTGTTATGTTTCTTGTTTACGAACTCAAATTTTGCACAATAAACATGTAGTTTTAACAAGTTGTTCTAGAAGATGTAGTTTTTCTTTATTTAAACATTTTAGGCGATTTAAAAGTGATGCACCATTTAAGAATATTTCATCGGGAGAAGTAAACATAGAATTTAGTGGAGGGTATGATAATTTTATTTTGAAGTTAAAGCAATTATATCACCTCAATGAATCACTAAGACACGATTTTTTTTACTATTGCCAGTTGTTTATATATAGAGTTAATGTATACAGATTGAATACGGATTTTCTAATGGATTGAAATTCTCATTTTATTGCTAATGTTTGCAATTATACAATTTAATCGATACTACCCAATTCTAGTTGAGCCGTAGCACGCGGATCTATGATAGGAGAATTGAA
>AYEL01060831.1:0-56136 GCA_000484575.1 Olivierus martensii | reverse complement strand
GCAACCATGAGATTACGGGATCGGCACGAACACACTATGCTAAGAGCGTAGCGTTAGAAGCGCTCTTTTTCTCTTTAAATATTAATAAAAAATCAAATAAAATAAAAATTTCTTTTAATTATGTGAATTTAATTAGTTTTTATTTTTTTAAATAAAAAAAACGTCGGAGAAAGACGGGCATCGAAGCCGCAACCATGAGATTACGGGATCGGCACGAACACACTATGCTAAGAGCGCAGTGTTAGAAGCGCTCTTTTTCTCTTTCTTATTTCTTAAGCTCGCCGAACCAAAATAAATTTTAAACTCTAATATTTTTATTTATAAGGCGTATTGGCACAAACGCCTTTTAAACGCTAATATTTTTATTTATAAGGTGCATTGGCACAAACGCCTCAGGCACACATATTCAATATTTTTTGTTCTAGATTACATCAGTTCAGTTTCATTAAAATCAGTGGGTAGTCAGCAGTGTCCTCTCCTTGTTAGCTGAATCACATTTTTAATATAAAAATTGTTACTCATCCATATATTTATTTTATACAATGTTTTAAATTCTTTTCATGTATAAATAATAAATGTACATTAAAACTGTGAAGAACCTACCTTGTTCAGCCATCATTATGAAATGAGAAATGTTGCCAGAAGAAAAAAAACAATATTGATTTAAATAAAATATATTATAAATTAAATAATTTTATTGGGAATTTCTTGTAAAACAACAACAAAAATTTTTGCATATCAGCAATAGGGTAGCAAACTTATGTAAATCATGATCAGTATAAAGTGGGAGGCCATTGGCATTTCCCTCTATTAGAAATTTTTCCGCTAGATAAGGAGGACCAGTTGTTGTTTTGCTGCATACCCAAAAGAATTAGCACCTGTTTTTAACGTCGCATTGTAAACATGTCGGAATTTGAGCAAATAGTTGCAATTAAATTTTGCTTTTTACTGAGAAAACCGCCTGTGGAGACTTTTAACATGCTTTGTGAAAATATGGAAACCAATCTTTGTCTCGAAGCTGTACATTTGAATAATACAAACTATTTAAAGACGGGAGCACAAGGATCGATGATGACTACCGATCTAGTTGGCCATCAACTTATTTTTGATAAAAAAGGGAATTATCCATTACGAATTCATCCCTGAAAGGTGATCTATTAATAAAATTGTATATTTGGATATTTTACGTCTAAGAGATGAATTACAAGGGGGGGAAAAAACAGAATTTCAAAGAAACAGCTGGAAATTGCTGTATGATAATGTTTCCGCATATCCTGCTCAAATAATAAATAAACATTCTGTGATTGTTTTACATCCATCTTATTCGCCTGACTTTGTACCTTTAATTTTTACTTGTTTCCGAGACTTAAAATCATCTTAAAGTACAAAGATTTCGGGATGGCATGGAGGTTAAGGCTGCTGCGACGGATGCGATATAGTTTCAAAGAGACTTTTCCAAAACGTTTGACTAATTTTCTGATCGTTGGAAAGAATGCGTGAATAGTCAAAGCCCATACTTATGCACCTTAACATAACCCAAATAGCCTGGGAGTATATGGGCACCTTACTTTCTTGACATTCCAAACCTTGGGGAAACACTGACCTCAGGATGGCTATTAGTTTGCTAGTTATCTTATCAGTTGGGTCAGACGTAAGGGGCATTGAGTTAGAAGAAACTATAAAGTCAGAAAGAAGGCTATAATATTGATCTTCCCGTATATCTTTAATAATTGGTGATTAAAAATTGATCAAATTAAAATTAAAAATATTTCAATTATTCCTTGCTTCAAATAAATCAATTTCTTGTTTCCCATTTCACTAAATTATAGAACATTTGGATTTATGTAATTTATTTATTTTTTAATATTAAGTACATATTCATTTCCATTTTTTTTTAAATATTAAATATTTCAGTTAGAATTGCATAAAGTTTTCTTTATTATTTAAAGTGAATTGCTTTTATTGTGTGTGATTCCATTTGAAAAAATTTCAGGAATAACTTTTATAAAATGTAAACTAGGTCGAAAATCAAAGAATAATAATTAAACTCATTCAATATCTTAGCAAAGTTCCTTTTTGGTTACATAGGACAAAACGGAACATCTAGTATATTAGGTCATCACATAAGAAATATCGTTTTTTACGTGTGTGAAGAAGAAAACCAAAATTTACCTAGAATAGATTTTTTAATCATCATGATAAGTTCCCTCAGTACTTATCTTCTTTCACTATCCAACAAGTTTTTGAATGCCACACTTGAAGTCCGTGGATTTTATCCAAAAAACTCAGATAGGGTTTGGTGCACTTTCTTGCATTTTGAAGTCTTCACCCAGAAAGATAGTGTTTGAGGATGCAAAACAGATGGTAATTGGTTGGTGCAGGTCAGGAATATTCTGGATGGGGAAGTTTTTCCCATCCAAATTTTTGCAACTTGGCACAAGTCATTGTGGTCATGTGTGGTTTTACGTTGTCCTAATGAATAATTATGCCTTTATGATTAAGAGTGCCAGATGTTTCTGCTGCAAGGCAGTGCATAGACATTTTATCTGCTGACAGTAAACCTGTAATGGTTTTTGTTCAGTGATAGAAGTTTATAATGGATTATGGCTTACATATTCCACTAAACATTCAGTAAAACTTTATGTGGAAAATGTCCAGATTTAGCCACTACTACAGGCACAATCTGTTTATGAAGCCACTGATATTTGTGCTTAAAGTTGTGGTCCAAAATCCATTTGTAAGGATCCGGATTGTGAACTACCTGTATAGTAGACGTCGTCAAATTAATTTATTAAAAACGCCTGTAGACATCATACAAGTTCAACTTACCTGCGAGCGAGGAGTGGAGGAGAATCGCCATGTTGGTTGTGTAGCCTTGCCCTCCGACTGTTTTCTCTTAATACAAGTTATGATGTTTATAATAAGAAAAAGATGTGAAATTGTGATGTTATTTATATTGTGTAAACAGATGAAAGAAATTTCCTGTAACAGAACTTATAATTTGAACTTCATTTATCAATGTTACAACAATATGGTAATTTATGTAAGTTTAAAAAGAATTCCAGAAGAAGGCACTTCATCTTGTCCTGTCTTGTCTTTGCCTTGCTGTTACATGTGTTTGTGGACTGCCTTGGTGCACATCTGTGATCCTGTACTTTATGTTTGTGGTGACTTTGTCGTCTTTGGACTGTTGGTTGGAGGTATTCCAGAGTTGGGAAATAACAGGTTTAAAGGATCAAGAATTGTTCATTTTTGTACAGGTGAGATTTCAGTTAACTGTAACCTTTTATTTTAAGTTTGGAGTTTCTTAATTTAATAAAGTTAATTTTTTATATGGAGCAGTGGTCCGAATCTATTTTGTGTTGGTTGGACACAAATGAGATTGACATTACATTAAAATAAGATCTAATAGAAAGTTCGGAAGGGAGGAGGCGCGGGGTCAGACTCAATGAGAGGTTTCGGGGTTATTCCCGAACCTCGTACATTTCTCTTTGTGCTATCTATATAAAACGAAAGGGAGGAGGCGCGGGGTCAGACTCAATGAGAGGTTTCGGGGTTATTCCCGAACCTCATACATTTCTCTTTGTGCTATCTATATAAAACTCTTTGTGCTACCTATATAAAACTCTCTTCTCATTCTCTTTGTACTACCTATATAAAACTATTCTCTTTGTAAATCATAGTTAAACATGGGTATAAGGTACACTCCTGATTGGTTTAACATAGGTATTGTAGGATTAACATTCTTTATACAGGGTGAGTCACGGGAAACAGATGTTTTTGAATGTACCATACTCGACTTGTGGAGGGAGTAGGGAGGTGCGGGAGGTGGCCTTCAACTCCCCTTGAGTTGCCATTTAGTATCCATCATGCCGCTGTGGACTCAAGAACACCGCATATTTGCTTATGACACACGTGAAAAACAGTGAGTCAGTGGTAACTACCCAACGTCTCTTCAGGCAAAAATTCAACATCCAGCCGCAATACCATTCTTAGGTGGGTTAATGCACTGTGAATAACTGGTTCTTTAATGAAAAGGAAACCACCTGGCCCTGCCAAAACCGCCAGAACACCAGAATATGGATTGTTTGATAAAAAGTGAGATGTTGGTAATCCTGCTCATTCAACAGTTGGACTACCATAATTTTATACAGGTGAAACCATAGGTCTTTGTGTAAAATTCTCTGCACAGTGCTTTGAGACATTCGCAGCTCTGCAGAGTGCCACCTAGCAGAGCGACTGGGATTTCGGATCATTGCCTCTCTTATTCGATCCACATTTGCTGGTGTTCTGGCAGTTTTGGCAGGGCCAGGTGGTTTCCTTTTCATTAAAGAACCAGTCGTTCGCAGTGCATTAACCCATCTAAGAATGGTATTGAAGCTGGGGACATCACCATGACGACCGATGTGGAATTTTTGCCTGAAGAGAGGTTGGGTAGTTATCACTGACTCACCGTTTTTCACGTACGTGTCATAAGCAAATATGCGGTGTTCTCGAATCCGCAATGGCATGATACTAAATGGCAACTCAAGGGGAGTTGAAGGCCACCTCCCTACTCCCTCCACAAGCAGAGTATGGTACGTTCAAAAAAACATCCGTTTCCCATGACTCACCCTGTACTATGGCAAATAGTATCAATAATAGTATAATAGTATTAATAATATAATAGACTTGATACTATTTACCATAGTATAAAGAACATCAAACCTACAATTCCTATGTCTGACCAATCGGGAGTGTACCTTATACCCATGTTTAACTATGATTTACAAAGAGAAGAGTTTTATATAGGTAGCACAAAGTGATGTTTAAAAACGAGGATTAGTGAACATAAGAGATTAATCGAGAAGGCGGAACTCAACACTGCTCTATCTAGATCCATTTATAACTATAATATCTCAATCCACTGGGATCAGGCAAAAATTATTAAAAGATTAAATAGTAGTGATGATATAAAAATTGCTGAATCTCTGCTAATACAAGAATATAAAAATAATTATCACGTGATAAATGACGTACAACCATCAATCGTACCACTGCAATGACTGGTCTAGTAATTATTTAGCATTTCTAGTTTATGTTTTATTATTTTATTTCAATTTATTCTGATATTACTATATTTTATTTTATTTTTGTAATATTATTATATACAAAGTTATGTTATCGTTTTTTTATAACAATTTTAAATGTATTCTTTTTAAGTTTTTTATGTTTAACAATTAAATATTTATTCGTTTTTGTATTATGCTGACGATGGCTTAATGAAGCTGAAAGATCTTCAGTTATAATAAAAACCTTTCCACTTTTAATTCATGCTGTATTACTCGTAATCTACTGTGATGCCGTCTTCTTCTGGTGCCTTCCCTTTTTTCATTTTCTTGATAGCAAGATGAACTTCTTTCAAGATTGATGGTATCTCACTCTTTGAATCTTGCACTAAACAACTAATAGTGATTTGTATCTCTTTACAAATTGAAATAAAATTCTTCAACACATTTTAAGATATCCTCTTGGTTTTTAATTACTTTGCCATCTTTGGCTTTTAATCCTTTCTTGCCTAACCCTTTTATTTTATAAAGCAAATTTGTTAAAATTGTATTTTCTTATCATCATTGCTGTTATTAACACAAATAATTACTAAATTTGTTAAGAAAAAATTTTATTATGGTTTTTTTGATGTGGTACTTTTTAGTACCAACAGGAATTATAACATGGATAAATGCAAAATTTAAAAATTCATATATTTTTTTCTTTACTTTTCAATGCAAATATGTTTTTTATAAAGTACTCACTGTTATTTTAAATGATAAGGTTCAAAACACTTAAATATGTTGATATTAATTCTATTTATTACTTTACTAATACACAGCCATGTTAGTCAGTCATAGTCATAGTTTCTATTTATTACATTACAGCATATGTATACTCTACATGTAGAGCATTTGTAATGTGGTCTAGACTAAATTTCATTTGCTGAACAGAATTCACATCTTCCTCTCCATTATATTCACACTAATGAACGCCTAAATTTATAAATCAAATATTGTTCAGAACCATTTAGCTCCAGGTGTTGTGACAAATAACTTTATGACTGTTTTTCTTGACTGCAATTAAAGAGAGACCTCTCCCCTCTCTATTTTGTAAAAATTGTAAACAACCCAATTTGTAAAAATTGTAAATAACGCAATAAAGTCACTTGTTAACAGTCGATCATCCTGGTCACATGCTTTTTTATTTCTTCTGTATCGTATATAGTGGTCCGTCGAACAATTATTATTAGATAATGAAAATGGGAGTTTTTGCATTTATTTGCTAGAGAAGTGGTACTTTTCCTAGATATTGGAATAGCTTTTGGTCTTCACATTGTTATTAGACCAACTGATTTTTGTATTCTAGGAGACTTATTTTTTTCTTTATAAGAAAATATAACGGTGGAATTTATCAGTGTAATAACAAACAACCCAATGAGGTAGAAAAATTGTCATTGTCAAAACTGATGCTAAAACAATATGTGATGTCAAAATTTTGTAGATTTCCAATCAAGCCCATAAAGAGAATTCAACATATCTGCCCTGTCTATTCCACCCATGTGCATATTATAATCACTGACCAAGTATTTCAAATTTTGTGCCAAATTTTTTGTTCTCTTCATTGATGTAACTTCAATTCAATGAAAATTTGATATAATATGAATAGTTTTATTATCTTTCTACTTATATACTATGATTCATTGGTTAGTTCTTCAATAATCAAATTTATCTTACCTTTGTAATGACAAGAAATTGAAATTTTTTGTCATTACAGAGGCTGGAAAAAATTTTCACTGCCCATGATTCCTGATGGTACTTTTAAGTCATACAATATAATTCATAAAATAAAATGAAAAAAATACACAAACAATATTGAATATTAATTAAATTGAATTAAAACAGAATAAATATCAACATATAAGAAACATTTATTTTCAAATCAACTCTAAATATAATTAATAAGGCAACGAAAGTAAGCAAGCCTAAAAATGTCTTCCACATTGTAAACAAAGAAGTGTGATTAGAATTCTACCCACTAGAGGCACCTTTGTGAGTAGTTTTTAAATTTTCTATAAATTAGATATTGATCTTTAGCAGTACCTACAAGAATTGGTATCTGAAATATAAAAGTCTCTTTTGTAATGAATTTTAAAATACTGGTACTTTAAAGTACTGTCATGCGTTAAAGGGTTAAAGCAAAAATCATTTTTCTTCTTCAGCAAAGATGCTTTCTTACAGATTTTATTCCTTTGTTTTCCTCAATGGATTTTTTAACTAAGTTACAATTGTACTTTCTGATATCCTCAGTGATACTTTCTCACCATTTTACAAAGTTCAGCACCACAGATAAGGATATACAGATGGGAAGGCATACCACGTGATTGGAAACTCTACGTCATAATTCTACATCAGCGCCCCCCGACCCAGGTCGTCACGAAATGGATTTCTTAATATAAATATTTCATGTATATTAATTATTCATAGTTAATTTAAACATTTTTTGCACAACAAAATGAGAAATTAAGTATAAATTACAGTATTATCATTCACTGTGTCATGTGATGTGGTGACCGGTATGGCGGGTTACTGTCAACTAATGTATTAGTAGTGCATTATTTTTTGGTTTTAGTAGTGTCGTTTATTTTTGTGATTTAATTCACTTACTACCGGATTACTGAAGCTCTCAGGATTAAACTGGTGTCACCCTCAGTGTACTCGGAATAATATTTTCTTCAAAACTTTGATATTTGTACTGAATCTCTCATCGCTTCACCAAGGTGATTCTAACGGTCGTTGCCATAGCACTAACGGACATTTTTTCAAGGTCACTGACTTAAATAATAAACTTTTATGGTGAAGTGAATTTCGTTTTAATTTTTTGTTTTTTTGTGATTAAAATAATAAAGGCGTCCGTAGCATCCAAAAATTTTTTGTTTATTGTAATATTATGTCTATTTATTCAAATAAATAATTTATATATAAATTGCATTAATTTTATTGAAAATGTGAAATAAACACCATATAAATGAAAGACCATTAACTCGTAACTATTATTTAATTCGAATTATAAACAATTGAAAAAAAAATTACGCTTTTTATTTCGTATTAGAATTTTATCCAATCATCTCACAACTCACTTATACGTCATGATAGTGACGTTATATGTGACGCTAGCATTCAGCAGCGCCAACTAACCCAGGTCGTCAAATTCCCATGACTCAATTGGCTTATTCTGATCACGTGAGTCAGAAAAAGTTTCCACAGACAGTATAAGAGCCTTCCCATCTGTATATCCTTATGTGTTCAGCATATTCAATTTTATTTGAAAGGGCATTTCAATTTTTTCTTAATTTCTCTGCGTTTGTTCTAGTAATTTAGTTTTATCAGATAATTTATCATTTTTGACCTGTCGCTGTTTTCCAACTGTTTCAGTAGCAGTTTGTATCAGTATATTAGTTACATTTGCTTTTAAATCTTTTAAATCTACATCCTCTGTCAAATTTATTAATTCAGTGAATCTATTTTTAAGTTCTATTTGGAATAAATTTTGGTTTGCTTTTAACTTATCAATATCAGTTCCACTTCTGGGTCCTTTAAACATCCTTTTTTCTTTCATTTTTTACATCTATATGTGAGGAAGTTAACTCTGACCTATCCTATTTTACTTTCATATGCACTTTATTATTTACTATTATTTTCATTATTATTTAAAGTATTATATTTTATTTTAAGAGTTGACTTACTTCCACCTTCTCTGTCGTAGTAATTAGCAATCACGGAATTGGGAACCGTCCTCCGGAAGAGCTATCCCGGGTATTGACGTCTTTATCTAAATAAGTTTTACCACTGATCCGATATGAGAATATAAGAATGATTTCCTAAATACGTTTACCACTGATCCGATATGAGAAAATAAGAATGATCCCGTATCGATGTTTTGTTCGATATATAAATGAATTGTAAAGAGGATGATATGAATGAATAACTCTGTAAGCCAATAAATTTAAACATGTTACATGTATTTATGTAAATGAAGCAACACAGGACTGTACGTCACTCGATATAAAAGCCGACGCAACCAACGATTCACTGAGGTGTTGTATTGATGTATGGTTGGCTAAGTGACATTTGGAATTCTTGTAAAGGTCTATGGTTGTTTGAAGTTTGTATCAGAGGTGGAAGTAGTAGCATTAAGTAGTATTTAAGGTTTCTTTTTTGAGAATAATGATTGTTGATATTTGAGTTGAATTAAACAAGTTTTGTTGATTAATTTACGGAGGTAGTAGAATTTAAGTATTATTTAAGGTTTATTTCTTGTTATTTCTTGAATTGGATTAAACAAGTTTTGTTGATTAATTGATTGTTGCTTTATAATAGTTTCAATAAAGCATTTGTTAACATTTTTTGTAAGTGTTTTTAAGTCTAATAAATTTATAATTTTTATTATCTAACTTGTTTTGAGAAATTTGATTTATTAGCATAAGTTTCTATCATCATTGTTCGTCTAGTTCTAACACTTAATCGGTACTTATAGTTGTAAGTTCCGATTTCCGGTTTTGTTTCATCAGTTAAATGTTACATTGTTGTTAGATTGTTTTGAAGTTCATTAATTTTAAGTTAGAATTTAGTTAAAGACCTGAGCTCAGGCCAAACTCTGGAATTTGCAGAGTCGTTAACTGTTAGGATTAGTTGGAAATAGTATTATTGATCTGCGTTAAAATTCGTGACTTTGCAGATATGCACTTTGCATCTAACATTCGATGGTCACTTCCTGTATTAAACTTATTTAACACTGTGTAATCTTCAATTAAATACCTTTTATATTACAATATTTTGTCTGTATGTTATGAACAAAATGATTAATATGGGTATTTTAAATAATGCCGGCTATTATGAATAATGGCAAACAAAAATCGGACGTTATAATATATTTAAGAAATTTATCCATATTACAGTAAAAATTACCTGGTAAATTACACCATGGTAAAAATTACTCTGGATAATCAATGTTTTACTATATGTACATATGATTAATTACATAAAAATCTTTAATAAATCAATAGACACTACATAAATAATTCAAATAGTTCCCAAAATAAACTTATTTTAATAATTCTTTTGCATATAGCTTATAACAAAATAATTTGTGAAAATTTCATAAACTAGAAGTATTATTATTAACTAATATTTTAAATTCAAGCACATTTTAGCAGTAGATAAGCACAAAGTCATTTATTTAGTGAAGTGCTTTCAGTACAAGACCATCTTCAGCACTATAAACTATAGGATCACACACAATTCTAATTTGATATTATTATGTTCGATTTTAATTGAACATAATAACAATGTCGAATTAGAATTATATGTATGATCCTATAGTTTATAGTGCTGAAGATGGTCTTGTACTGAAAGAACTTCACTAAATAAATGATTTTGTGCTTATCTACTGCTAAAATATGCTTGAATTGAAAATATTAAATAATAATAAGTCTAAGCCAGGGTGGGCAAACTTTTGGGAGAAATGGCCATATAGTATTAATGAAATAGAGCCTAGGGCCGTCCTGGGTCCGGCATCTAATAAAAAATTTTTTCACTAGATGCCAGACCTGGGATGCGGCTGGAAATTTTTTCGGGGGTGCTGGGCACCGAAAAAGTTTTTCACTAGACTTCACAATCTGGCCCCCTTCACAGATGTGGGTGTAGCCATAGTTGGAAGTGATCCTGCCCTTTAGTAATCTATCTGATTGGAAAGGGGTGTAAAACAAAACAACAACAAAAATCTCCCAAAATTCCACCTTCAGCTAATAACTGTCTGACGTGATAAAATTCTCTTAGAAAATTATATAGCAATAATAGAAAGATCCTAAGCTTTTTTAAGGAATGGATTTGTTGACTAAGATATCATAAAAGGGTGACAAGTTAAAAGCAAGCCAGTTTTTCTTAATAGACTTTCACTGGTCGTTATATGAATCATAGGTTTGAATAATGACGGTAGTTCGAAAAAAAATGAAATGCTGTTTTCAGAGAAGCTCAGCAGGATCGAAATTCTTATAATTAAATTATATATTAAAATTATAATTTAATCATTTTAAATTTGAAACAACTATTAAAAACATAGCTGTTTAGGAAATTGCACAAATATTATATACAAACACTGTGAAATTACGAAAGGCATTGAGTTAATTGATCGACGAAATGATTTTATTTCATTTTGAATGTATTTTGCAACCAATTTCTTACGCAATGATGTTTACTGTGGTTCACGATTAATCAAATCTATTTTTGTAAGAAATATGACACTGTAATGATATCTACTGTTTACTATATGAATTATTTCTAGAAATTACATAAATTATATTGCTGAAATATGGAAAGATTTGATATTTTTTTCTATTTATTTTATTTATCAATAAAATTTTTGGCATTATGGCTATTAGCTAGGAGGGCCTCATGCAGCCCATGGTTTGCCCACCCCTGGTCTAAGCAGATATAATTTTAAGGATTATTATTAACTGTTTTAATTATTTTAACAAAATGAATTATTAATAAAATTTTATAATTCTGTCAACATTATGATAAAATCATAAAAATCGACTTAAAGGAAAGGAATGATCACTCCTCTCCTCTCCAACCCTTACCACTTTTAATACTGATGAAAAGATATCACCACCACCATCATTTTTCTTGACAATATGATAGTAATATTCATATTGATCTGTCAATGTGATAAATTATGATAAACAATGTGAAATTTATTACAATGCCCAATTTTGTTTCTCATAAATAATGCCTGTATTAGTGTTAACATCGATGTTTAACATCGATAAAACCATTGAAAGGTAACATCGATGTTAGAAAACATCGATGTTTTTTTTATGCATTGTCAATAACAGCTGCATTAACATATTCTTCATCTATTTCCATATTTTATCAACTGCTTTAGTTTATTAGCTAGATACTCACTAGTATACTGTTCTTCCAATATAAAAACATCAAATGCTAGTTACATTGTACATTGCATTAATGGTTTTATTTTCCTCATCTATAAAGTGGACAGTCAAGTTAATGTAACTCCTCATCTGGATGTCTCTCCATAAATCAGTTGTTAATAACCAAAATTTCTATTGTCTTCATGAAATGTTGAAAACCTTCACAATCCAAATACTCAATGACCTTATTGTCTTTGCACACCATAAATATAAGAGCTTGATTTACCTTATTTTCTGCTAATTCACCTGATTTGAACTCTTCAATGCTGCTAAACTTCTCTGAAATTTTCTTTCTTTTCTTGGGAGAGGGTGTGACGATGATTCTTCGTTCAGTGTCTTGATAACATTTTTCTTCCTTCTGCAAGTCTTTCTGAATTCCAAGAAGTTGTGGATGTTTGCTTTTAAGATGACACCTTAAATTCATTGTATTACTACTAGTTTTTAGTTTTTCTGAATAATATATGCAAGTTGCACAATTAATTTTATTTTTAGCAAAATGTTGCCATAAGGTTTTCAGAGGCATATTTACTGAGCTACAAAGATATAAATACTTTTGAAATAAAAAAAAACCGAAAGCATTTCAAATATTAATTAAATGACAATAATAAAGTGCCTCACATGGCAAATATGAGCACTAAATCAATATTGCCAGATGGATTGTTCAATTTTCCTAATGCAAAACTAAAAAAATTAAAAATAAAATCATCACCATTATAAAAAATTCCATTTATAAAAATATTATATAATATTACTTAACCCAAACATCAATTCTACTACATAAACAGAAAAAACATCAAACATCGATACCAAAACATTGATGTTCAGAAAACATCGACCTTTAAACATTGAACATTGATATCAAAACATTGATGTTCAATGTTCAATACTAGCCTGTATTAGTCATTTGTCCATGTGCATGCGCGCGCGCGCACGTGTGCGTATTTTTACTTACTTATAATCTAGCACGAAATGCAGTTGAGTAACATTAACTATGAGCAAATGCTTTCGGTACTACTATACTCTCTTCAGGCACAGAACTTTAAATGGAATTCTCGAACGTTAACAGCTTAATTCGAAGTTTCCAAAGTTCTATTCATCCATTCAAATAAACGATTAAAATACAGAACAGTTACTATGGTTACTTCACTGGTCTAGACATCCATCCATAAAGCATTAGAGATATAATAAAAATATTACTGGAAACTTCGAATTGATCTGTTAACATTCGAGAATTCCAGAATTCATCTAAAATTCTGAGCCTGAAGAGGAGTACAGTAGTACCGAAAGCGTTTGCTCATAGTTAATGTTACTCAACTGCATTTCGTACTAGATTATAAGTAAGTTTATGGAGTTTAAGCAGGTTAGTAAGTAATTTTATATATATACAGTAAAATCTAACTCAGCTGGAATCCCAAGGGACCAAAACATTTTTCTGCCTTAGACAATTTTTCAGCTTATACAGGTTTCACCTCTAGCTTAAAAAAAAAAAACAACATTCAATGCATTTACAATATATTGTTAAAGCAATAGTACATATTTTGATAATATATAAATAAAATACAGCACCAAATTACTGTATTAGCCTATATAATAAAATGCATAGGGTATTTTTGAAAAGCAAATAAACTGGATATATAATGCCTATATTCAGGGCTCGAAATAATAATCGCCATCTCGCCATTGGTGACTAAGAAATTGCAGCTGGCGAGTGTGATGAGATAAGCTTGGAAATACTTGATTAATACTCCCCACAATTTATTTTCATTTTTTCTGTATAGTCCGACTCTAACAAGAAAAATTCTATAGTGCCTCTAGTTCATGAAAGAGGGAACCACTTTGAGAGGACTACACCCACAAATTAGGTATATATACCTAATCTATGGGCTAAACCATTCGTTTTAGGTAAATGGTAATAGCTGATGGGTGAAAAATTGATGAAAATAAAGGATGCCTCATTTGGTG
Organism: Olivierus martensii; assembly: GCA_000484575.1. Classification (NCBI taxonomy): domain Eukaryota; kingdom Metazoa; phylum Arthropoda; class Arachnida; order Scorpiones; family Buthidae; genus Olivierus; species Olivierus martensii. Next base: position 42,155 of record AYEL01060831.1, on the reverse strand, counting down.
ATCGACCAATCATATAGCTCAACCAATTCTGATGTCATCAGGAGACTTGGCAGAACTTGCAGATTTTCTTATTAAAACCATCGATATTGTTGATTAAAACTTGAGCATATCATCAGAAAACTTTGGGCTCTTCTATGCGGATAAAGAAAAGGTCCTAGATGTTAACTAGACAATACATTAATTAAGACAATTCATGATGTAAAGCCTATGAGCCAATGAAATGTGAAAAATAAACATGTGTTGTGTGGACTTGAAATTTGTTTGAAAGAAAACTGCTTTTACTTGTGGAGTACTGCATTCTGTTATTTGATTAAAATAAAGCAGAAATAGTTTAAATCCAGAATATCTTATTAGGAAAAGTAAAATCCACTTGGATAATGCTTTTAACAATTTGGCATTTTATATACATTTTACTTGAAGTTTAACAAAGGATATATGCTGTTCGTATTTAACTTTTTCGACTGACTGATAAAGATGATCTTCAAAATTCTACATTTGATTATTATTCAATGTTGAAAAATGAATGAATGTAATATAATTAATAGGATATTTTATATACAAAACAATAAAAAATTTAAATATTTGAGAATTCTGCCAAGCTTCGGAATGGATATATCATTATAAGCAAAAAAATTACATAACTTCATAAAGATAAGTCGTAGCTTATTTAAATTGGTTGCATTCGATTCGTAATGATAAGATACGTCTAAAATCGTTTAAAACCCGATTATCTATAAAAGTTTTGCAGAAAATCGTAAAGAAACGTGGTTTTGAACCCCAACTTTGGAGCCCCATAACTTGAGAACGGGGCTTTTGCCCCTCATGGGACCTTCACTAATGAACTCAGGAACCTTTAATTAGGGTTCAAAAAGGGGTTCAAGAAAAAACGGGAGTCAAAATTCCACTGGGATTTTTAATACTGTCATACCCAGTGAGATTTGCAAGGTGCATTTTGATTGTCACTTATTAACACAAGTAATTTTTGGAAAGTTATCGAATAGCTGAAAACGTTTTCTAAATAAATAAGTTTTTAATCTCCTACATTTGTGCTTCAATTGATTTCAAGAATTTTCAGATAGATAAAGGAAGAAGAAGATTGTTTGCCTTTCGCATTGTTTCCTGCCGATTGTGTGTGGTTGTGGAGAATTTTGTAAAAATTCGGAAATATTTTAGCGATTGGTCTAGTAGCTATTTATTGAAATGATGGGTATTTATTTCACTGCCTGAAATTAATGTTTGAATGTATATGTGACGTGATATTTTCAACGTGGTCATTTTGAAATGCACAACTCGCATAACACGTAGTCCTTCCCCGATCGTGTTGTGAAAAATGTATTTGCTGGTAAATTTATGCATGTGTTTTTTGTTTTTTGGAGGGAAGGAGAGGGGGTTGGTGATCAGAATTTTTTTTTGGCTACTGGATTTTCGAAATTATATAGAGCACTTGCCTATATTAGAAAAACATATAGTTCAGGAAAAATTAACACTTTAGCACTTAGGCAGGTCGAGAAAAACATATAATAAATTAACTATTTTTAAATAGCAGTAGCGCTTTGACTAGACGTTCTATTTATGAGTAGCTGAAGAGGATTTTTAATAAAAAGTCGAAAGCGCTACTGCTTTTTAAAAAAGTTAATTTATTATAGTTTTTCTCGACCTGCCTAAGTGCTAAAGTGTTAATTTTTCCTATATCATATAGGCAGTGTATCGTTTTCTTGTTTATTCTACATATAGTTCAGTTCTACTTGTTGCAAGTTTTATTTTAAAATTTCACTTTATGTAGAAAAATTAAAAAAGTTTCAACTTCCACATTTTGTCAAGAGTTTATTGTTTTGTATGCTTACTTAAATATGCTTCTCTTTCCATCATTATACATATTTGTAAAAGTTTTTCAGTAATTTGCATGTAACTGCAATATTCAGAAAATTCTTCTAACTCAGCCAATTTAGTCATAGCATTAGCACAATTTATTTTTTCTGTTTATGGAAAGTCTCTTCTCAAGCCTTTCTCATTGCCGTCTTATTTATTTTTAGAATTTTCTTCTCTTCTTGATTGGATCAAATCACTCATAGTTAAACAACCTGCCTCTTATTAAAAATTTTTATTTTATCAATGTTGACATATTCTTCAGCATTTACCTGTATATTAATGTTTTCAAACTCTGCTATAAATGTTTGAATTTCATCAAGGTGCAATACCTCAGAAAATTCTTCCATTTTTTGTTCAGGTTGACCAATGGTTTCAAATTCAAAATCACTTTTTCCTTTATAAGAAGAAAAAAATTATTATTATTCCATCTTAAACAATGTTTTTCAATTCAGCAAAATTTTAAAATACTTTGTTTCCATGATAGACAGTTTCCGTATTATGCAGATATTTTCTTTGATATTTCTATGGAAGTTGTTCAGGAATAAAAATATTTTCCGTGTTGAGCAGGTTTCCGGCTTGTACAGTGTCCAGCTTGGACAAGTTTTATTGTATTGTATTGTGTCTATCAGAAGGGGGCAAGAAGGAGGTTGCCTGGGCCTCATGATTTTAGAGGCTTTTACCATTGTATATTTTTCAATTTTGTCATTTGTAGCAAACTTCTGTGAAATAAATTGTTATAATTGAATTTTCTTGTCCACAGTTTTATTTTAAAGGGCCTCAAAAAAATTAGTTGTTCCAGGCCTCATATTTTCCTAAAAGGTGGGGTGGGTGGGTGGGGGATGAGGTGTGTTTGTTTTTGTGTAGGTGCGTGCGCACGGGTGTGCGTATGCATATAATGTATGTGTATATGTGTATATGAAGCCTGCATCTCAATGTATCAGTACCATATACAAAATTTTCTTATGGATAAGAGGCTAAGAATTCAGACTAATGCTTTTTCATGCTCTCTTCTGCATATGTCACATGATAGGGATCTTCTATCAGTACAGAACTGCACCTTTTCGCCTTACCAAATTACTTGCATTTTGTACAAATTTTACATATGATAAATGTATTTATGTAGCTCAACTTCAAATAAGCAAAACAAAGATGATTTTGTTTCACTGTATGGGATGTGTGGAAGATGTGACATTGTGAGAAGAGTTACATATCACCTGAAAAACTTGAATGTCATAAAGAAGGTTGCTAAGAGTAGTAATAAAAGATTAGTGCCAGAAAGGTCCACCACTGTCTTCAACGCGCTCAGGAATGAGAAGGACCCGCCTAAAAAAACGGAGCAGAAAGGGGTATACAGAATCCCCATTGAAGATTTAGAGTCCAATAGAAGATCGGCATATGTAGGTGTAACTAATAGAAAACTGAATAAAAGATTGGAAGAACATAAAAAGGACATAGAGCAAGCAAGAACTTCAACCACTCTTGCACAAGAAGCGTACAGTAAACACATCAGTATACTTTGGGATGAGGCCAAGATAATTAAGAATGTTCCCCACCGCACACAACCGATAATAACTGAATCCCTTGAAATTATTAGGAGAAGAACAAAAGAAAATTTGATAAACGATAGGCTTGCATGGGAGCCTTCAGACGTGTGGAAGTATGCCTTATATAAAGAGCGTGTTAGCCAATAACTATTTAATAATCCTTGAATGGCGTTAAGTAAAAATTATAATGGACTGCCTGCTTTACTAGGCTCAATTGCTTTTTATTTTATTTGTATTGTAATTGATTATTTTAATTCTTAATGATATTTTATATTTTTGCAATACGTAAAATGTTTATTGTTCTTAGTGCAATTAATGCAAAGTGTTAAATTGGTTTATCGGAACTGTGAAATTTTAAATTGGTTTATCAGAACTTTTTGAATTGTAATTTATTGATATTCTTGTATTCTGTGGTTACCATAGTAACACCTGTTCTATTCTATTATATTTCTGTTGTAATTGGAACTATATGCCTGACGATGGTTTAGTAAAACCGAAAACGTTAGCTAGTTTTTTGAAAATAAAAAACTTTTTATACTGCAGTAATGTGCTGTTTTGGTCGTTTACGTTTTTGAATAACTGAATTTTGAAGCAATTTTATGTGTTTGAACTTTTATTTATTGTGAGAAGGTTAACTCTGACCTGTCCTATTTTATTTTATTATGAACTTTTATTATTTATCGTTATTTTCATTATTATCTAACTTATTATATTTTAGTTTAAGAGTTGACTTACTTCCACATTCCCCGTCATAGTAGTTAGCTATCATATGTTACAGAATTGAAAACTGTCCTCCGGAAGAGCTGTCCCAGCTAATGACATCATCTAATCTAAATAAGTTTTACCACAGATCCGATATGAGAATATAAGAATGATCCCGTATCAATGTTTTATTTGATAAATACATTGTAAAGAGGATGACATGAATGAATTACTCTGTAAGCTAATAAATTTAAACTTGTTACGTGTATTTATGTAAATGAAGCAACACGAGACTGTACATCACTCGATATAAAAGCCAACGCAACCAATAACTCAATGAGGTGTTGTATCGATGTAAGGTTGGTTAAGTGACATTGGAATTCTTGAAAAAAGGTCTACAATAGGGATGGGCAACCTCCGGCCCACAGGCCACATTATTTTATTATATCTAATACCAACGCTATGTATACTTACATATCTGTACCTTCTCTTTTTTAAATAAATACTATCATCAACAATTGTTTTTGTTTTGGCCTGTGGCCCACCATAAATTTTTCTATATGGTCCCCTAAAAAAAAAGTTTCCCCCCCCCCGTTTAAATTTTTCTATATGGTCCCCAAAAAAAAAAAAAAAGGTTGTCCATCCCTGGTCTATAATTTGCTTGAAGTTTGTATCGGTGGTGGAAGTAGTAGAATTAAGTAGTAATTAAGGTTTCTTTCTTGTGAATAGTTGTTGATATTTGAGTTAGATTAAACAAGTTTTGTTGATTAATTGATTGTTGCTTTATTCAGCATATTTTATTGTTTATGTTAATTTTAATAAATTTTTTACATAATAATTTTGTGAATAAAATATATTGTTTTTGTTCATATAAACACTATGTAGAAAATTAAATTATAGAGAAAATAATGGGAACGTTTTACTGATTTTTTATCGAATATGATTATTAGAATTTCCAAAAAATTTAATAAATCCTATTTCTGTCAAAACTCAAAAAAGCATATTATTCAAATAGTGAATTAAGGCAAAGCAAAAATATGGAAAGGAAATTTTATTTGATTATATTTTATTTATTTTATTATATTTTATATTATATTTTATATTTTTTATATTTTATTTATTTATTTCTCAGGATACCTTCTGTGAAGTCTATATATATATAGATATATAGATAATTTACTAGATCATTAAACTGCTCCATCCTAATTATATATGCATTACACAAGCTCTTCGAGCAGGGAAAACTTCATCATCAAATTAAACTCCTTTATTAAAGCTTTACCTTTCGGCTTGACTGAATCCTCATCAGCATAACATTACAGCTAATAAATTTGCAATAAACATCAAATAACAGTTATTAATTCGGATATACATTCTAAAATACAAAAAGTTTCATCTGCATTCACTCTTCTCTGTATGTCATTCTTCTTCAATATACTTGCACCTCATATTCTAGAAATAAATTCATAATAATAATAATTCATATGCCAGTGTCATTATCATTCTCTCTACTTTTAAGGGCCCTTCCTTAACATTTGCATTATCTTCCTTTTACTCTCGCAGTATTCCCATGCTAAACTAATTTTCTCAGGTTTGTGGTAATTGATAACATTTTTCCCAGATGATTTTTTAGTAAAAATTTCAATAGCTTTTGTGACTCTTAGCTTCTCTGAGTCTTGTATTACACTTATCACTCTGGTCTGGTCCCACTTGGCTATGGCATTGAAGTTTATCAATCTCTGTGCCAAGGCTATGCTACCTTCGATTTTCTCTGATCTTATGTTCTTGCACCCTTTTCTTAACAGATCTTGTAATGGAAGCTATACATATTTCTTCTCTGGTGGTATCATTATTATCAATATTAAGTGTGATAGTGTAATAGAAGACCCAGAGAAGCTAAGAGTCGCAGAAGCTATTGAAATTTTTACTAAAATTACCATCTGGGAAAAATATTATCAATTACAATGAACCTGAGAAGATTAGTTTAGCGTGGGAATACTTCGAGAATAAAAGGAAGATAGTGCAAATGTTAAGGAAGGGCCCTTAAAAGTAGAGAAAATGATAATGGCACCAGCATATGGATTATTATTATTATAAATTTATTTCTAGAATATGAGGTGCAAGTATATTAAAGAAGTATGACATACAGCGTAGAGTGAATGCAGATGGAACTTTTTGAATTTTAAAATTTTTAGAATGTATGATTGTATAGAATATATATCCGAATTAATAACTGTTACTTGATGTTTATTGCAAATTTATTAGCTGTAATGTTATACTGACGAGGACTCAGTAGAGCTGAAAATGCTTTAATAAAGAAGTCTGTATAATCATGCAAAGTATTAAAAGCATAATTCTTAAAAATGTTTAGATTTTATTTGACTTCTCCCATTATAATAATTTCACATGAAAATATCAATATATAATTAAAAAATAAGAAATCTACTAATCAATGATAATATGCATTTACATTTGAAGTCATCATATGCATATAAATTAATAAAGAAATTAAATTTATTTAACATTGAAACAGAATATTTTATCAGCAATTTTTTGTAGTTTAAATATACATTTCTTTAACATTGTTCAGAAAATTAAAGTTATTAAGTTCATAATTATACTGTTAACTACAACAGTAATCATTTTCAATAAATTCTCATCAAATTTTAATTCAATGCTTTGAATTTTGAGATCCAAAAAAATATCATATGATTACCTGAAAACAACATTGGATCTGAATTCTCCCCTTTTTTTACATGATCTGATTCTCCAGTCAATGAACTTTCATCTACTTTTACATCATTACTTTGTATTAGAATACCATCTGCAGGAAGCAAATCACCTGGAAAAATTCATTTGTATTGTATTGTATTTATATTATTATTATTAATTCATAAGACTAATTTACTAATCATAATCATACCTCATTGACCAAAAATCCTCTTTTAGCTATTTCTAAAAATTTATTTAAATATCTTTATTTTCCAAAACTGTATTTGCAAGAATAAAAGAGATTTTTATTGCTTTAGATTTGTTTATCTTTGCTATATTCAGAGATATAAGCATATATGTACAAATATCTCAGTTTTATTAAATTTATTATGACAGTAATTGAGAACAAAAGTATCATTTAAATACAGATATGCCCTGCTTAATATACAGTCAATGTATTTTGCTATTACGTACAATCAATTTTACTGTGTGTCTCCACTATAATATAACAACACCTTGACATAATGTACTTGACATCATATCTAAAAGTTTCACCTTCTAAAACAGATATAATGCAATGGAATCTGACATAGTTGCACTATACAGTATAATATATACCATACCACAATTTTGTTTTCATATTTCTATGTAGAAAAAAATTCATTTTTTGCAATAACTGAAATAAAGTATTTATTTCAGTTATTGATTCTTGATTCTAAAAGACAAATTTTTCACTTTTTACTTTCCTTGAAATCAGAATGCATCTTATAATTGATATCAAAACAAATTTCCTATTATCTAACTTGTAAAAGCAAATAATCATTATATTGATTGAAAATAACAGGATTTTTATAGCAATAACTATGATTCCAAGTAACATCATTACAAGATATTCAAACAACAAGATTAAAGATTAAAATTCAAACTTAAACATTTAAGAGAAATTTTGCTGCAATTAATGAAATGGTGTTATGCATCCAATACATAATGATTGTTTGAAATATAAATATAACCTAGATAAATACATAATAGTCATCAATATCTGTTTATTGATCAGAATCATCAATCATCACAAACTTTAAAATATCAGAGATCATAATGTGTAAATCATACAAGGATGGACTGACAAGTAGTGTAGCCATATATAAAAGAATGACTTGTCTGAAGTAAGGTATTCCTCCTATAACACAGTTTTGCTCTAACAGGATTGAAAATTAAGGAAACCCTCATACAACACAGTACATCTACAACACGGCTTTTACTTAACACATTTAGAAAATTATGTTTACTCTCCTACAACAACAACATTTCATTAATTTTTGTAAATCCATACTAGGGACACACAATACACACATGAAATGCAATATTGGGAGATACTTTGTTAAAATTAGTCATAAATGCAATTTCACTAGTTTTCCATGAGAGGGACAGTATGCAATCTATTTTTGATTTCAATTTGAAATGGAGTTAATTGGCGACAATTCAGTATTTTGTGTTCCAAGCATTCAGTTCTTGGATAAAAAATAAGTTCTTATTCTTCAATAGAAGAATGTGAAAGAGAAGAAAAACTTTTTATAGCAAGTGCATGCTATATACCACACAAGTAGGTATGCAGAAAAAGAAAACAATTATACAAACATACATGTTAAGATTAATCGGAACAAATGTAAATTGAGAAAAAAATAACAAAATTATTTTATAACCATTGTGACAATTGTACTTATGATTTTAAAGACGATGCTGCTACGAAAACTTTGAACAGTCACAGTCGTCTTCACAACTACATAGTTGCTAGGGCAACGAACGTAACACATTCACCACGGTTTGCTCATTGGAGAAACAGGAAGTTGGTCACCAAAAGGGTTGAATAGACACTTCCAACTTCCTCCAGAACCAATTTTACACTTACACACACATACACTTACACACACACACACACACACACACACACACACACACACACACTTACACACACACACTTACACACACTTACACACACACACACAGTCGATTCTCATTATTTGCGGCAGTTACATTCTGTAAATTCTTTGCAAATACTGAATTAGCAAATAGTGAACCATTGTTTCTAGGGGAAATATAGAGTTAGGTTCCTGCGAATCTTTCTTCCCAACATTTTCATACTTGGTTTATATGTGTTTTTCTGTTTAATGACCTTATTCAATGTTCCTGCGAATCTTTCTTCCCAACATTTTCATACTTGGTTTATGTGTGTTTTTCTGTTTAATGACCTTATTCAATGACCTTAATTATTCAATGACCTTCAATTATTTAATGACCTTCTTCTTCTTATTTTTATTAATACACATTGTATTACAATACTTACAAATAATTACAGTATATGCAGTGCACAGTACTATTTACAGTATTATAATAATAGTAATCTTTATTTAATTTTTAAAGCACTATGTAATAAAAAAATATCTTATTTTTGATGGGTAGTTGTTTGATGTAGCAGCTGACACTGTCTTTCTGAACTGCGTTGAAAAACTGCATCAATCTTGTTCACGTCACTTTTTGCATCAGATCTAAAATCTCAGCTTTAAGGAGTAAATGTGCTGAAAATTATGCACATTTTTAAATATGAATATAAATTTGAGGTTGCTTTCAACAGTAGGGATCACATTATTCTACGGGACCTACAGACGATATGAACAGCTCTTGGCCTACATGCGGTCTGTGGAGTGAGCGAGGATAAGTAATGAGACTTTTCTGGCAAAAGGATACAGAGACTCCATTTGGTGACTGACAACTTCCTTTATTAGAAAAAGAGAGAGAGAGAGAGAGTTTACATTGGTAACAATATTTTTGCGCTCAGCGGGAATCCGCGAATAAGTGCGAAAGCCCCGCGAAAATAGATTTTGTGGTTACAAATAAATTTCCACGAATAGTCGAATACATGAATATGGAATCCACAAATAACGAGAATCAACTGTGTATATATATACATATCGAAGTACTTATAACGTTATTATTCATTTTAACAATATACAGGTAGGCCTCGATTAGTGAGATTAATTGGTTCCACAAATTTCTCACACTATTTGAATTCGCACTATTCAAAGTATTAACTATATGTAAAATTTGGTAATTGTGAGATACTTGCTTTGTGAGATACCAGCCATTAGCTAACCTCACAATGAATAACCACAATACTAACTTAATACTAACTGTTTAAGAAATATTTATTTTCATATTTTACATTGTTGTTCATCATCTAAATTAATAACTTACCAGGAATTGCATCTCATACCATCATCAAACCAACCGCCAAATCAAAACCAAAAGAGCAAATCAAAAGCGGAAGTGGAGCACTGCTTTTATGTTGCTTAATTACATCCATTTTTTGCTCTAGCATAATAATCACTAACAAACATATTTGCTGGTGAATTTATGCAAGTGTTTTTTGGGGAGAGGGAAGGAGTGGGGATTGTCAATCAGAATTTTTTTTGGTGACTGGATTTTTGAAATTATTTCGAGCACTAGTAATAAATATTATTTACAATATATCAAAAATCATGAATCAATTAATTTTATTCATAATTACATTGTATAAATAAAATATCACAATTCCTGTCATTTTATTTAGATTCGTATCTATTTCTAGGTAACAATAAAACAAAAATTCATGAAAATTTTAAAAAATTTAGAAATTCAAAACTATTTATGTCATAATTTGTATGTTTAATATTTTTATTAATTCTTATAATAAATAAAATTTATTTATAATTTTACTGAAAATTTAAAAAATAATAATTCTTTGAAACTTGTAAGATTAAATTTTATAAATCAATTTTCTTTAAAATTTTTTAAATTATATTAATTTCACATTTATGCCATCCATGCTTTAATTAAATGTAAGAGATAATCTGTGATCTAATAGGTCATAACTAAAATACAACTTTATGTTTGCTTTATTATTTAATTATCACATCAAAATTTCATTATACTTATTTAATACATTTGTACTTATTCATTCATGTCATACATTTTATTTTACATATAATCTGATTAATCAATAAAAATCAAATCAAATTTTATTCATATCATCAAAAACTATTTCAAATATAACAATTCTTTATGTTCTTTTCTGCTATTATTAACCACTCCATTAACAGAATTTGCAATATTGATTTACAATGAAAATAAGGTCAGAAGGACAGCCCAGTCTCGATATCATTTCCTATGTTAAAAAATTATCATTTAAATCAAGAGCTATACAGTTAATTTGGATAACAGAATTTGCAATATTGATTTACAATGAAAATAAGGTCAGAAGGACAGCCCAGTCTCCATATCATTTCCTATGTTAAAAAATTATCATTTAAATCAAGAGCATCACAGTTAATTTGGAAAAAAGGAGAATTTAGATTTCCAAATTTTTCTTTATCAGTGACATGATTTCAAATTCCCATATATCATCACAAATTAAAGAAATGAGCAAAGCCTGGTTTGGGAAAACAAGACATGACATTCCAAATTTTTCTTTATCAGTGACATGATTTCAAATTCCCATATATCATCACAAATTACAGAAATGAGCAAAGCCTGGTTTGGGAAAACAAGACATAACAACAAGTTTAAATACTGAACCAAAAAAATTATTATAATAAAGTACTTTTGGATGTTAACCCATCATCAATAAACTACTACAGTTTACTGATGACAGATTAAAACTTAATTTAACAGTTAATTTAACACAAAATACAAATTTTTTTTTATTGATTTAACAGGTTAAATCGATCAAAAAAATTTCTGATTGATATTTAAGCTGTTATTTTGTGTTAAAATTAAAAAATATATATACTTTTGCAAAATACATATTTAAATAATAAATTTATAATGGAATTTTCATACATAAATATACAGTTATAATCTATCATGTTTCTTCATAAATAAAAAGCAGCTGATAAGCTATGATTTATTTTTGTTAGAGAAAAACTTATTGTTGTTCAAAAATGAGTAAACATCTACCATCAGATTTCAAAACTATTAAACATTTTTGCACAAAATATCGATACATTAGTTCCAGACTTATGTAATTTCAGAGTGGATGCAAGTTTTTTAATTTTTGTCAAATTTCTGTAAAATGCTAATAAAAAGTTCATTAAACAAATTGCATTTTTTGCAAAAATATCATTTATGGCTTTAAATTTTCTTATCAATAGTTAAAGGAGGTTTATAAATTTCATTTGACAATTTCATTTACTAATGTACTCATTCATATATAAGCTTCTTAGATAGCCAAATTATCTACTAGACACAATAGGAATGTGCCTAAAGTCCCTGACTCTTAAAACCAGATTAAAATTATTGAACTATTTTATAATTTATTGGAAAAAAATTGTTTTTGCCTCTGGTCCTGCTTTCAGATGCCAAACTGATTAATTCCACTTTCTCAATTTTAGTATCTAAGCACATGATTACAGCAATTGTGCACTCAGACTCTAAAACAGAAATTTAGTCAAGTGCCTACTGTAATTATGTAAAACAATAATAAATATGCCATACACATACACAATATAATAAATTATAATCAAGCTTTAATAATTTGATTCAAATTCCAAAGAACAGATTTATTCACACAAGAAAAAATTTTAACAAAAAAATTATTTATAAATGTAAGATAAAAAAAAAACTAAATTATACTAAAAAATGATTTTCTAAGTTTTTTAGGCACTGATTGCTTGACTTTTATGATCAAATATGGTATTTTAGATTGCATGATTATTAAATATAAAAAGAAAATAAATATAATTGGTGACATACTCTGCAAAAGCAGATATATTTTTCACAGTAAAACTTTAATATCAATGAAATAATGCAAATTTGTACATCTTAAACTGAAAAGAAACTTACAATTATAAATTATTTTTAAATATTTTATAAACTTTTTTGGAGATTCAAACAATGAGATTTTGTGCAGCTATCTACTCCTAAATTAAGTCTTATCATTTACAATTTTGAATTTTTTTCTTTATATAACATAAATGATCAAAAATGTTACAGAGTAAATGTTTTTCAGTTTTTCCAAGTTTTAAGTTATTTTTTAAATGAAATGATTTTCTTACTTCAGATATGAAGATCATTATTTACCTTCTAAATAATGCTTTTTATATCTAAAAATTAATGAAAAAAATATTAAGATTTATTGTAAGAAAGTTTGATTTATTCCCATGTAATCTTAGAAGAAAATATATCATATCTGCTAATACTAATTACTACTACTAAACAGAATCAGTAAAAAGTAACATACTCAATAAACAATCTTACTGTTCTATCCAGATTGCCAGGAGGTTGATTTTGACCAGAACAACTCAGTTTTGGAACTTATGTTTAATGTTCAATTCAGATTGACAGAATACTTGGTTTAAATAATTTTTATTTGGCATTTTTAAAAAATTCCAAATTACTTGCAATATTTTTTTACAATCCTATATTACACATCAAACATATTTTTGAAAAGCAAGTTCATATTTTGAATAGAATTCATCTTTACAACATATATAAATTAATTCAGCTAGTAATATTCATATGCATTATCAATGCCAATATCAAAAGAATTTTCTTCATAAAACAGACAGAGATAACAAATAAAACAATTGTGAACTTAGTAAAAACAAAGTCCACACTTATTATTTGTGATGAGTATGTTAAAATGAATTACAGTATGAAATGTGAGGAACTTTTTTTAATATTAGAAGGATAATGAAAAACTGCAATATCCAATCATAAATATAAATTTTGAGGATTTAATTTATCATAATTTAAGCACACTGTTTTGTATTTTGTATTGCTGTAATCTGTAATGTACAAAATTCATAAAAAAAAGTGATTTTATAAATGTAATCCTGTATTACACATCAAATCTTATATTATATAAGATGATTTATATAAATCCAAACCCAAAGTTTTTGCTCTACCATGGTAATAAATGAATGGAAACTGATCAGATTTTGAAATGTACTTTGTTTAATGTTCCATATGTGGGCATCACATCATATGCTGAAAATGACTACCCACTCTCTTCTAGGCATAACAATGTGGCATTTATGGTGTTGCTAATGTGTCTCAATGTAAAACTGACAGTTGTTACTGATCTCTTTTGCAATGTCCTTCTCTTAGTCATCAAATGTGCAGAATTTGTTACAGTAAACATTTACCTCAAGAGAGCCCAACAAAAAAGTCTATGATGATAAAATTGGGTGATTGTAATGGCCATAGATTCTTCAAAATGACATGGTCAACAAAAAAGTCTATGATGATAAAATTGGGTGATTGTAATGGCCATAGATTCTTCAAAATGACATGGTCAACAAAAAACTCTGGACAAAATTATTTCCATGGACATCCAGGATGTGTGATATATCATTACCATTTTGCTGGAAGTAGCCTTCCATCAGTTTCACATCATTATTTTTCAATAAATTCTGCAAAAATCCACAAATATGCAATGGTGTCCAGAGTTTCTCTAAAAATCAGATCAATGATTCTTTGTGCAAATATGGCACAGATACATAAAAATATGACAATGATCATCCATACAAATATCATACTTGTTGAACACCAGAGTTTTTCCTGAATTATTGTTATGCTGAGAGGAATGAGTCAGAAAGTCAATAACTATAATCTAATAAACACGTATTCTTCCATACAGCATCCATCTTGTCATTCATTTTTGTTGTACCACTGGTGCCACAATTTTGGACTATAACATAATTTTTAGGTTCAGTTTTATATGAATCACTCTGTGTGTGATTTGTAGATAAATAAGTAAGTACAAACTGTGATTAATGACTATTTTATAATTTGTGTTATGTATAAGGTATATAAAAATAAAACATGGTTACTTCTAAAAATATCAGATTGTTGTTACTATTTCACATCATAAGCATTTTCTAATGTTCTGGTCAGGCAAATCAAGGATCTGGCAAATCTAGTTCTATAAGCAAAGGAAGAGTAGATATTTTAAATTTCTACTACTATATAGAAATTTTAATATTTCCATATATTTTTAAACATGCAAATATCTAAGTATTCAAATGTATTTAGAATATTATATTTTAATTAGGAATTCAAAATTTATCATTAAATAAAGGCATAACTTTTAAAAAATAGAATAAAGTTTATTGATTAGTACTTTTATGCTAATAGTGCATTATCAAATTATAAATATTTATATACTAATACATAAGAGAAATAACATTCTATTTATTTTTAAATAGTTGCTACATTTCAACAGAAAAGCTTTTAAAAAATATGAAATATGAATTTTTTTTTTTTATAAATTCTTAAAACATTATTAACTGATTTTAAAACTAAACTAAAAACTATATTAGATAAATTATAGATGATTTGCTTAATTGGGACAGCCGCTTTTTTGGGCCAAATCTCAAAGAACAAAAACCAAACTAATAATATTGAAAAACTTCTTACTTTAGATATTAAATAAAAGCAAACAATAAGCCAAATAAGTAAGATAAATCTTTTATTCAAAAACGTTTTTGGCTATCCATGTAGCCTGTCTATTTACAGAACATGACTACTGCAAATAACAAGAATCGACTGTATATTCAATTTATAATGCAAAAATACCTACAAGCCACACTTCAATTTATCTGCAAATCATTTTTCCCTCTGTCATTTTTAGA
This sequence comes from Olivierus martensii, assembly GCA_000484575.1. Classification (NCBI taxonomy): domain Eukaryota; kingdom Metazoa; phylum Arthropoda; class Arachnida; order Scorpiones; family Buthidae; genus Olivierus; species Olivierus martensii. The sequence goes on along the minus strand of AYEL01060831.1, from coordinate 26,659 downwards.
GAAAATGAAGAAATGAAATTTATCATCAATTGGCTATTTTCAGATTAAACTCTAGGTTTTCATAGTTTGACTATAAATTTAAAGGACTTATTCTTAATCATCACATTAAAAATTTTTTAGTTATTCAATGTTTTTATCTTTATAGAGAATTTGTTTTTTAATTCCCTTTACACATTAAATTCCTAACCAAGAGAGCAGGCTACGTGGAGAGCTGAAAGTGTTTTTGAATAAACGATTTATCTTACTTATTTGGCTTATTGTTTGCTTTTATCCAAACTAATAAACTAATACATAATTTAAATGCTTAATTGGGACAGTTGAAGAAAAGTAATTCAGAAATTTTTGACACATTTTAAAGATTTTTCGAAAGTATGTCAATATTACGTACACTAATATTTAGCAACATTTGAGTGATACGAATCAGTTATCTATCGTTGTGCATCTGGCAAGTATGCATCTGCTTAAGAGTCTATTGTTACTATATACTGTACCTAGTGATATTCATCTACAATGCCAATGTTATTTAAAATTTTTAAATCTTTGCCAAGATGCCAAGAAATGATTTTACACTTTCAAGTAAAATTGCTTTTCTGGTTAAAATTAAAAGCCAGCCATTTAATACAAGCCATCATAGACCTGCTGATATAACTGGTGTACCAAAATCTACCATTGCGCGTCTCTTACAACAAGAAAATCAACTGCGTGAGGAGTGGCCATTACAGAAAGAAATTCCAGGATCATCAAAAGAAAACATGGTGGAAAGGATCCAAAAGTCAAAGAAGCATTAGATGAATGCTTCTTATAGTTAGCAGGTGAGATGTGAATATCAGCAGCCCAGTATTGAAGATGAAGTCAGAGGAGATTGCTAAAAAACTAAGACAGTGGGAGATCAGTTAACGAGCATAATCTGTTCCAAAACAATTTTCGTTATCCGAATTATTCGTTAACCGATCATTGATTTACCATAGGTTTTTATAGGAATTTGATTAATTCGTTCCGGAGACCCAAAAAAACATAAATAAAAATTATATAATTTCTTACTATTCATTCTGGAGACCCAAAAAAACATAAATAAAAAATTATATAATTTCTCACTACTTCTGGAGACCCAAAAAAACAAATAAAAAATTATATAATTTCTTACTATATTTATTTATAGGTAATAACTAATATATACATACATAGTCTTGCATTTTCATCTATATGTTTATTTTCTAATATAACATACATAGTCTTGCATTTTAATCTATTATGTTTATTTTCCATTAAAGAATCTGTCCAATTTTGATTGCTTTTTTTTCTTCTTCAGGATTTTTTGGAAATGATTAATAGTATTGTCATGATAGAGATTCCCAAGCCTATTAACCTCAACCTATAAACATTGTTGCTGTAAAGATCCCCAAGCTTATTGACTTCAACCTGGTGATGTGCCGTGGTAGAGATCCCCAAGCCTATTGACCTCAACCTGGTATGGGTGCAATCTAAGACCAAAAAATTGTAAAATCTCTCTCTTACCTTCTTTAATAAATGTTTGATTTGTAGATCTCCCCAAGAGATCCTCAAGCCTATTGACCTTAACTTGGTATGGGTGCCATTTTAACTAGGATCCCCAAGCCTATTGACCTCAACCTGGTATGGGTGCCATTCTAACATAAATATTGTAAAATCTCTCTCTTACCTTCTTTAATAAATCTTTGATTTGTTTAAGCCTGTTGACCTTAACCTGGTACGGGTGCCATTCTAACACCAAAAAATTGTTCTCTCTCTTACCTTCTTTAATAAATCTTTGATTTGTTTTATGTTGTCTTCGTCTCTCTTACCTTCTTTAATAAATCTTTGATTTGTTTTAAATTGTCTCTGAGCTCTTACCTTCTTTAATAAATCTTTGATTTGTTTTATGTTGTCTCTCTCTCTTACCTTCTTTAATAAATCTTTGATTTGTTTTACATTGTCTTCACTCTCTTACCTTCTTTAATAAATCTTTGATTTGTTTTACGTTGTCTCCTCTCTTACCTTCTTTAATAAATCTTTGATTTGTTTTAAGTTGTCTCCAAATTCATTTTAATCAGGAAAAACTACTGTTCCCCCATTCTTACCCATAAGTCCATGACATGCAAGGCCTAAGCCTGTCATTTTGTTAGAGTAGTTAAGACGCCATATCCTCATGAGATATTTTTATTTGGTGGCGGCCACTTATAGAGTTCATCACAGATTGGCCAATACTCATGATGGGGTCAACCGAATGGTTGAAGGAAGAGATTCAATACGTCGGGCCTGGACCCCTCCTGAAAAACTGGAGTGAGACCCGAATCCTCCAGGATGGTAAGCCACAGCTTTACCATGTAGCCATCTGGCCAGTCTATCATTCTGTCAGTATGCGGGTCCCACAGTTTGTAAAAATCTTGTTGTAAAGTTGTGCGGGTCCCACATAAAAATCTTCTGTGAAACTGTTCGTTAACTGATCACCCACTGTAATTAGGTACTTATTTTAATAAAGCATTAAAACAGGTACCTAATTATTATTTTTTATGTAAGGAAGAGATTCAATACGTCGGGCCTGGACCCCTCCTGAAAAACTGGAGTGAGACCCGCATCCTCCAGGATGGTAAGCCACAGCTTTACCATGCAGCCATCTGACCAGTCTATCATTCTGTCAGTATGCGGGTCCCACAGTTTGTGCTGTAAAGTGTTCGTTATCCGAACATAAAATTCTTCTGCGAAACTGTTTGTTAACCGATCACCCACTGTAATTAGGTACTTATTTTAATAAAGCATTAAAATAGGTACTTCATTATTATTTTTTATCTACTTATTATATTTTATTTTAGAATTTATTATTAGTTCACTTAATTGGGGCAGCCACTTAATTGGGCCAAAATGTATTAGTCCCAACATGTCCCAATTAAGTGGAATCAACCGTATATATAATTTAATTTGAATATCTAATATAGTTGTTTACCTTATATTAGTGTGTATATATGTATTAGTATATATATAGTACTCTGCACACAAATGCACACCAACATAATATATAGAATTTAATTTTAAATATATTATTTAGAGATTTATAAAAGTTGCATACTTAATATTTTTTAAAATTAAAAATTTTTTCACACTGAAATGTAATAATCAAAAATGAAAATAATGTTTCTCTTATCAGTACTGATTTATAGCAATTAGTAGTTTAATCTGATGGTGGGGGCTATTAGTTTGAAAATATTAATTACCTGAAATAAATTTTATTGCATTTTTTTTAAATATAGTAGTTTGAATTTTATTTCATGATAAATGGAATTTTTCCATTAATGACTATACAGTATTATCTGTAGGAAAGTCTATTAAATGGGATATAACAATAAGACAATAAAATTGAATTTAAACAGTAAATTGAAAACAAGACTTAATGAAAATATTAAACACAGTATTTTCGAAAATCTGAAATAAATGAAATATTTGATAAAGCTTAAACAATAATGGAAATCCATATAAATACCAGTGGCTGAAGGAAAAATACTGGGAAATTAAATTCATTTTTATTAAAGTTTTCAATTCATAGCTTTTTTTACATCAAGTTCAACATTTTATAAAAAATAAATAAAATGTTGAACTAAATAATAAAACATATGCATAATTTCAATAAATTTCCTATAGAATAGATTTTATCATCTATTATATCCTAAAAAATAAATCAATCAAAATAATATAATAGTTATAATTAATGTACTGACAATGATATATTGGATATATTATACAGTACATAAACAGATGACTGACAAATATGCATCGTATGTTAATGACGATTCATAATATAATTATAGAAAAACTATTATTGATACCTATAAGAAATTTAACAATGAATAATTTGGAGTAACTTAATTCAAAATCAAATAATATAAATTTATACAGTAAAAATTAAATATTTACAATTTCGATTAGAAATATTGTATAAACAGATGGAAATATTACTTATCGGAATAAAAAGTTATAATTCATTAAAACCCACCTATCGTATGATTTATATGATGTTTTATACTCTCGAGCATTATTTACATATGCATTTTAATAAAATTTTATTATATACAATATGAACAAATTATCATGCTCCGAACCTAAACGACATTCTCATATGTTCTGAAAATTTATTCCCTCTAGTGGAATATATTTTCCATGACAGTGAGTTATTATTATTTTATTAAAATTGCTTAATTAATTGCACAAAAATAATGAATTAATGTTTTACAATTAATTATATTAAATAAAATAACTTATTTGACTTTTAAATTGAAAATTTATCATTAATAATCAATTATAGTATTATTGTATTGAAGGTCGGATGGCCGAGTGGTAACACGGTAGTACGCATTAGCATGCCACACAGGAGGACCCGGGGTCCGACATTATCTGAAAAGTTTTTTGGGTTCCAGGCCCGGCCCTGCGATCCCCGTCCTTCATCATCCGGGCCCCCTCCACGGGTATAGATGCAGCCCGTGATTGGAACTGGCCCCTCCCCTTAGTAATCTCACTGATTGGAAAGGGCCGTAAAAATGAAAAAAAAAAAAATTATTACTGTATTTAATTCGGTCGCACGGAGTGTGGCATAGCAAGTCACTTAGAGCGGTGATTCCCAAACTTTTTTCTTTGTGCGCCGGATGGTCGCGATAGAACTCGGGTCCTCCCGGATTCTTTCATCCTGATCCGGATTCAATTCTATTTAATTACATTGATTTTATATAATTATATAAAAAATAAAAAAAACTTCTGATTGAAAAATAGCGTAAAAATGAGTGTTTTAGTTCATTTTCAAAAAATAATGAAAGTGGAGTAATTAAAATTTTTTTATTCGATGTTTTAAATGATTTAAAATTATATAAATTTTAAAACTAATTTATTTAAATTTTTATTGAAATACATTTAATAGAACTTTTCCAATAAATAAGTAAGTTTGAATTTTTATTAATATTTATGTTGTAATAATAGATAAACAGAAAGAAATTCGATGTATTATTGAAGAAAATTTACAGTAAAAAGCGTTTTATAGAAAGAATTTTTAAGAATAAATAAAACGGTAAGAATTTTAATATTAAGTTTTATTATATTAAATTTAAATTCACTTTATTTAGGAGAAATTTGAAATTTAATTTCTATGGGTAAGTTTAATTGTAACGCCGCTATGTGCGATGGATGGATACGCTTGTCAATTGGGTGCCTTCCAAACCTCAACAGCAAGTCATCAGTGATTATTCTGTTTTGACGTCAGAAATAACTCAACATCAGTATGTTTCTGGAACGACTCGCTGAGCGTGGAGATAAGACGGCGGCTAACATGGAGATGAAGAAGACGATAATGAATATTATAACTACATTAGCGTCATTAGAAAGCACTAAAATTTATTTGCTAGTAAACAACAACGATGATAATGATTTATTACAATCTCTAACTTTTAAAATCATATCATCTAGTAGGAACTACTTTCCGCGACGTTGGATAAACGGTGTAAACCGGTGTCAACACTCTCACCATCCATTCTCCGCGATTACTGTGATGATCGTTTGATGAGCTCAACACTGATTGTCTTGTTGAACTTTGGAACGGTTTGCTGAGATTTTTTACTCATCACTGATTAGTCTGTTGAGGTTTGAAATGCACACTATCTGTCAAATAACAAATGCAAGACTGTAAACCTTTCGTATTCACGAGAATTATATTCTTGGAATATAACGTGAATACTGAACATAATTAACGAATCAAAAAATAAATTAAAATAAAAATTTTCGAAATATGATAATATTTAAGATATATTCTTGGAATATAACGTGAATACTGAACATAATTAACGAATCAAAAAATAAATTAAAATTAAAATTTTCGAAATATGATAATATTATATTCCAACAATATATTATATATTGTTGGAATACAATACAATATTTAGAAAATCAATTGTTGATAGAAAATTCCGGTTCACTTTTTTTAAGAAAGGAAATAAATTATTCAGTAAATTTCTGAAAATAAATACAAAATACAATATTCCTGTAAGTAATTTTACATTCTGATATTTTATTATGACTATATTTCGTTCAAAATATAAATTGAGAACATACATCATGCTAATTTTTTAAATTTTTTCCTAAAAATTTTATTGAAACAGTGATTCTTTAATGTTTCGATTAGGTTAGTTTGGTTAAAGCGCCATTCATGGGATATTCTTTATCTGGTGGCTGCCACTTATAGAGCCCATCACTTTAATGCTTCGAATTTTCAGATTCGGACAATTGGGAATCAGGCAAATAGGATTCGAACAACTGGAAATCGGATAAATGGGATTCGAGCCATGATTTCAGTAAATGGGAATCAGGCAAATAAGATTCCAGCAACTAGGGATCTGGCAAACCTGGATACTCCTCCGCAGGTAATATTCATCTTGGTATTCACTTATTAGAAGATTATAAAGAAGTATAGTAATACAATATAATTTAAAATAATAATAGTCATTAATTTAAAATAATAATAAAAGAAAAATTTATAAAAGATAATGCTACCAATTTAATTATAGTCATGCATAATATAGAACTTTTTTAATCAATAGAAATGATATTTTCTATTCAATATATTCTGTTTCTTGTTATGTCACATTGTTTAGAATAATAAATATTCTAAATGTTTAGTTATTTAACATTTTAATGCAATATTTGTAAGAGTAATTTATATAATTATATATTGAGTAACAGTAATATGTTGTAACAGTTATGCATTAGTATATATTTTGAAACATTTAATATTTTTTTCTTGGTTTATAAATTATTTTTATAATTCAACCTTATTATATTTTATATTAATTTTATTCAGTTAAATTTGAATTAATTTAAAAAGTTGATTTGAATATCAATAATAATTTTTGCCTGAAACATTTAATATTTTTTTCTTGGTTTATAAATTATTTTTATAATTCAACCTTATTATGTTTTATATTAATTTTATTCAGTTAAATCTGAATTAATTTAAAAAGTTGATTTGAATATCAATAATAATTTTTGTCTTCAGAATGATCTATTCCGTTTGATATTATAGCTTTAATTTAAGGAATTTTCATTAAAGCAGCACATCTTTTACTCCTATCTCGTCTCTTCTAGCCATTAAGAAACAAGAATTCATATTGCAGTTTTCGTCCCAGAGGATCGAAGACATAAAGATGCAACCTGCCGAGTTACTGCAGAAGAATTCTCCTTTAAGCAGGCGAACCACAAGAGATCAGGCACTACCGTTGAATAACAACGCCAACAGCCGACGGAAAGCGACTCGATCTTGAATACGCTCAAAGCCAATATCCAAGATGAAACCTTTTTCTTACTAAGATCCTCAGACTTCACTCAAAACGCCCACAGGTGAAGCGCATTCAAAGCCTATATCCTCCCCTATCTGCAGGGGAGTATATAGGCTTTGATTACCATGGTAGAAGATCACCGTTTCATATTCGAATGCAGTTTATGTGTGTCCAAAAAGAGAATCACCATAGGTCAGCATGGGGACAGTATGGACAGATTCCATGAATCGACCGGGTTCAGTCACCTTGCCACGGCCCATACAGCTCAAATAACAGCCGTGAAGTTTGTTACATCTCCCTCCTTCCGTTACGGTCCAATTCGGTCGTAAAGAAGACAAGACATCAGCCAGAAGCTGGTCACTTTTCGGACTCTCATCGTTTAGACCAGTAGTTCTCAATTAGCTAAGAGCAGTTGATTTATCCTTTTATGTTTCTAATTAAATAATGCCACAGACCCCATAAATTGATTCTATGGATCCTCAGGAGTCCGCTGACCGCTGATTTGGTGGTAGCTGACCTAGTTTAGACTTCTGTCTCTCAGCCATTCATTCCTTCAGCACGGTTCACTATCTTGGGATTTGGTACTCTTTTAGAAAATTCGTGCCTCATGCAGAACATGTATGGCAAATCAATTCTTAATTCCGAATCGCAGGGATTGAGCGATCAACCTAGAAACGCAATGTATCCATTGGTGAGCTTCAAGTTCAGTCAAGCTCAGCGTTCTCTATGATTGAGACAGCATCTGGGTTCGAGTCTCGAGTCCTCCCTTGAAAATGTTTATGATGGTATCTCGACCTGGTCTGTCGATCTCCGTCCTCCATAATGCGGCTGACGCCTCTGCAGGGGTGGGCAGCCTGTGGAATAGCTTGTTTCACCCCATCACTTAGTATTCTTACAAAATGGGAAGTAGCGTCATCTGTTGACAAAAAACTCGATTTACTATGCATCGTAGGGACACCGGCGTACGTCTGCACAAGCATCTGGCAAGTGCAGAGATGTCTTGATAAAATGCTCATAAGGCTCATAAAGATCTTAAGACATTGCCCTATAGGGCTACAGGCCTTACTCCACCAAGAAGGTATTACAGAGATCCTACTGCGAGTTGAACTCAAGTTTAATCATGCCAACGCACAGCAAGGACTAAATCTACTCCCTCTGGATCCATTGAGCAAGAGAGGCCAAGGTGATCCAGCCGAGGAGAAACTCCTTCCGGCCTTGGCCTCTCGTGTATGGGTGTTGCTGTAGCAGCCGGTAATAGCCGAGAAAGTCAGTGTCAAGCGCCGCACATAACTGGTCACGAAGGATCACAGAAGACAACTCGCGACTAAATCAACTTCAACGGCGAAGGTCTCCAGCTACAGGAGGAACTCGGTAGGTCAGCTTGCTCACGACAAAGTCGATGGCCGGCCGAGCGTAGCTAAGCGCAAGTTCCTTGCTCGTATCCATAGCTCTAGCAGCATCTAGGTCTCAGAAAGATATCGATCCTAATGGTGGAAAGATCACTCAAGGCGCATATTTCCCCCATTGTCTGCCGATCGTGGACGATCGTAAAAGAGCGAGAGATCTTCCTTGCTTTGTATCCCAATGCAGCCTTCGTGCGGATCATGGTGCCCTCAGGTCACCATGGGGATGATATCAACCGACACCGTGTAATGGCAAGGCTCTGCCACCTTGCTATGACCGAATATTGCTTGGGGCAACTCCGTGAGATTTGGTGTTCTGGATATTGCTTGGGGCAACTCCATGAGGTTTGCCGGTTTGGGGAAAAGTTCCCTACAGTCCGAATTTGACCACCTCGGATGGGCGCCGTTTACGCTTCTATCCCTCTGCCGTCTGCCCATCAGCACGGTAAGCCACCTTGGGATTTGGAATCCTTCTTGAAGGCTTCCAAATCCTCACGCAGGGCATATGTCGGGCAGATTCTTAAATACAAAACTGCAGGGATTCGATGGTCCCGTGGCGAACTATAGAGCATCCACTAGCAAAAGATGGGTGCAGCCAGGGATGGGTTAATTTCTTCTTATGGAACAGTGTTTAGGTTACCTGATGCAGCCAAACCGAGCTTGCCTGACACTGCAGGACATCTCTATAGAGAGTCAAACGAAATCCAAGACGAATTAATCCGGCTAGGACATCTTGTAACCGTCTACTCTATGGCCCCAATCTATTTCGACTCGTCGCCCGGGCACATCGACGTCTGCACATAGCATTTCAGGATGTGGTAATATCATTCGCTTGGATATCGTCATGCTCTTTTTTTCTCAACAGATGACGCCACTTTCCATTCTAGAAGAATACTAAATGACGAGGCGAAACAAGTCTTTTCATATCCATATTACCCCAAGAAGAAGTATTTTTATAGGCTGCCCACTGCAAAGGGGTCAGTCGGATTGTGGAGACAGGGATCGACGCCGGTCCCAGAACCTATTTTTTTTTGTTAACACATGACACCACTTTCCATTCAGGGAGAATACAAAGTGACGGGGCGAAACAAGCACTTTCACAGGCTGCCCACCCCTGCGGAGGGGTCAGCCGGATTGTGGAGGACGGGGTACTCAGTAAGAGTACTAAGTGGCGGGGCGAAACAAGCCCTTCGACAGGTTTCCCACCCCTGCAGAGGGGTCAGCCGGATTGTGGAGGACGGGGATCGACCGGCCGGGCCCGGACCCCATGATAAATATTTTCATGGGGTGGGACCCGAGACTCGAACCCGGGTCCTCCAGAGTGGGAAGCCGAAGCGTTTCCACGCGGCCAATCCGGCCGACGCCCAGAACCTATTATAAATATTTTCATGGCGTGGGATCCGAGACTCGAACTCCGGTCCTCCAGCTTGGAAAGGCAAAGCGTTTTCATGCGGCTTATTATTATACTCTAGGAGCCACTTAGTTAATCCTTGTCACTATGAACGTATCGGTCCGGCTATACAGATACAGACATAGTGACAGTCGTAAGCCCTCCCGCCGCGTCAAGGCGGGCTCCTCGTGGGAGGGTAGTAAAATGTTGTCCCCAATGAGAGTCTCTTAGTGTACCTAGCAGGGTTGCAGAGTCGCATAGTAAATGATCCGACTCCGACTCCAACTCCGACTCAACTTTTCAAAAAATCCGACTCCACCTTTTAAAAAATCTGACTTCGACTCCGATTCCACCTTTTAGTGAATAGACCGGCATAGCTTCCACAGTGCTACATTCTTAACCTGTCGTCGACTATAGTTAGAATAGCATTTCTCTGATTTATATTTTGAGATATTCTGCTAATCCAGTGAATAGACTGGCATAGCTTCCACAGTGCTACATTCTTAACTTGTCGTCAACTATAATTAGAATAGCATTTCTCTGATTTATATTTTGAGATACTCCACTGAAAGTCTGACTAATATGGGAAGTATAATTTCTTCAGGAAAGTCCTTGTGAAATAATTTGTGATTTTACATTTATTTGATAAGTTAAAAATTTCCATTTTTTAACAATTTCTTTGAGAAACTAAATAACTTTTGTTTGTAAAAAAAAAAATCTTCCTTTTATTTATAAATTTCTTAAATTACTCATATAAGTATGAAATTGTTTATCAAAAAGTTATAAAGTGGAAATGTTTGATGCTGCTTCTGACATGATCTTTATAATTTTTGTACAGGTTTTGAATTATCAAACTGAATTGGCTTTTTATAGCATCCAAAATATAGCCATATAATTATTTTGCAAAATATAATGCTAATTGCATTATAATCATCCAATTAGAAATAATTTGTTCCTTGAAGTAAATGAAATGCTTATAATAAAATTATTCTTAAAATTGTTTTTCAAAATTTCTATGAAAGTAATTGATGTATCTGAATCATTACAAGGAAATAAAACTAAATCAAGATTAACGTCTTTATCATTTTTTCATCTAAAACATCAAATATTGAGCATCATTCAATGAACCAGGCATTTCATATTTATTCAAAATTATTGGAGCAACTATAATTTTAATTTAAATACAGAAGTTTCTAAATATATTCTGTAGAATAAGTCAGCGAAACATTAAATGTTGAAACTAAAAAAAATTAAAGATTTATGAGCATTTTTAAGTTGTTATAGTATGAATAAGTGCTTTCATTAATATTACAGCTAAATCTTACTTGAAAGCTCATTTATATTACAAGTGAAATATTATAACAATGCAATGCAAGCAATATTAAAATATCAGATATTGCTTTGAAATTCGGTGCTAGACTTAATAAAACTGAATAGTACAAATATTGGCCAAATTTTGCCAATATTTGTAATGTGCATTACAAAAATTTGCTTTGTTATGCATTTTAGAATGATGATTTTTCCAGTAATGAAATATTCGAATTATTTTTATTGATATAAATTTTTAGAGATATCACTGATCAACAAACTTCTACATAAAATAGCAGTTCAGTTATAATTATTATAAAATGTGTGGCTTAATTTGATAATTTAAAATAGATAAAAATAATGAAATCAATTGCATCATTTAAGTAATAAAATTTTAATTTTAAGTATCTGAAATTGGAAAACCAGATTAACAAAATTCTTTTTGATACTATACTGTATGTATATGATAGCAAAGCTAAATAATAGTACAGTAATGTTAAACAGTGGCAAAAAGCCCATTTTTCTGATGTTTCACCCCTTCAAAGACAAGTGACTGTTCTTGGACTGCTCCTCGTCAAGTTTTACTAACTGAAAATTAACAGTAATTTGTTAATTCACCTTGTCCGGTTTTACTAACCGAAAATTAACATTAATTTGTTAATTGACATCGTAAAAGGGGATGGACATTTGTTAGTAAGACTGGTCTATGCTTACAACTTAAAAGGAAGCGGAGCTTTGTTAGTAAGACTGGTCTATGCTTACAACTCACGGTTTTACTAACCGAAAATTAACGGTAATTTGTTCATTGACATCATAAAAAGCTCCTCGTTCGGTTTTACTAACCGAAAATTAACATTAATTTGTTAATTGACATCATTAAAGGGACGGACATTTGTTAGTAAGACTGGTCTATGCTTACAACTCGCATTAATTCTAACCGAAAATTAACGGTAATTTGTTAATTAACATCATAAAAGGAGGCCAACTGAAAATTAACAGTAATTTGTTAATTGACATCATAAAAGGAGGTGCATTACTAACCGAAAATTAACATTAATTTGTTAATTGACATCATAAAAGAGAATGGACCCTTATTAGTAAGACTGGTCTATGCTTACAACTCGCATTAATCGAATATTTGCTGGCACTAACTGGAAAACTGTGTCAACTTTATAAGTTGCACAAATCGAAATTGCATTATTCGAACTCACACTAATCGAGAGCTATCTGTATATATAATTAAAAAGAATTGTGTATTATACACGAATTAAATGTAATTCGTGTATAATTACAAAGAATTATATTATTTAATTATATTATGTATATAGTAGAACCTTGATATCTCATCTCATGGGAACAAAAAAAATTCAATATAAAGAGTTTTTGAGAATTAAATGTAATTCGTGTATAATTACAAAGAATTATATTATTTAATTATATTATGTATACAGTAGAACCTCTATCTCATCTCATGGGAACAAAAAAAATTCAATATAAAGAGTTTTCGAGATATCAAGGTTTAATTTTAAATAGTTATTTTATGTCAATAATGCATACAGTAATTTTTAATACTGTATAAGACAATTTTTCCATGGAAATTAGTATCTAAATACTCTTGCATCTTATAAACCAAAGGTTGAAAATATCACTGAATAATCATATTGACAAAACCTATCACAATCATATTGACAAAAACCTATCAACAATTAGAGGTGAAACTTAGAAAACAAAACTACTGTATGGCATGTTCAGTATTCCGAGCATGCACAAAAAAGTTCCTGTTCTAGTTATCGATATCATGCATCTTATAAACCAAAGGTTGAAAATATCACTGAATAATCATATTGACAAAACCTATCAACAATTAGAGGTGAAATTTAGAAAACAAAACTACTGTATGGCATGTTCAGTATTCCGAGCATGCACAAAAAAGTTCCTGTTCCAGTTATCGTTATCACATTTATGTACTTAAATTTAAATCCATTGTTTAGACTCCGAAAGTGAGGGAAAATTCATAAGTATTTTTAATTTCTCTAGCACAAAAATTATAAACTAATTCGAGATATCAAGGGTTTTGAAGAAAATACTTCGAGAAAACTATTAAAATCACATTGGTTTAATGCCAAAAGTGCACAGAAATAATTTTTATTCCACATGTCAAGGGTTTCGAGATAGAGAGGTTTGAGATGATAAGGCTACACGAAATAATTTTTATTCCACATGTCAAGGGTTTCGAGATAGAGAGGTTTGAGATGATAAGGTTACACTGTGTGTGTGCGTGTGCGTGCGTGCGTGTGTGCATGCGTGCGTGTGTGTTCCCGACTCCAGGCAGTTTAAAAATCCGACTCCGACTCCACACAAAAACCTCCGACTCCCCGACTCCCGATTCCGACTCTGCAACGCTGGTACCTAGACACTAAGAACGTATTATCCCGGGGCTAAACGGATACAGTCTGCCTTGCCGGCCGGCACAATCACCCTTTCCATGTCCGTCAAGGCGGACACTCCTAGAGAGAAGGATCAGAGATCGGTTCTTTGAACGCTATTTTCAGTTAAATGACAGTCACTGCCTGGTGACTGACTCCACCAGGATATGTGCTGTCCATGGTCGGCAATAGAATGCCCCATTATTTAATATTCGCCAAATGAATAACACCGTAATATTTCGTCTGCCGGATGGCCTTAGTGGAAGCGTGCTGTGCTTTCATCCAGAAGGATTCGGATTCAATTCCCGAATCCCACACTTCCAGTTTTTTCAGTATCCGAGCCCTGCTCGTTGAACACCATTTTGCATCTGACGGCTGACCCTACTGTATTTGCCGAATTGGCTGCGTGAAAACGCTTTGGCCATATCCCAAGGTTGAGTCGGCCGGATTGGCCGCGTGGAAACGCTTCGGCTTTCCACTCTGAGGACCCGGGTTCGAGTCTCGGGTCCCACCCCTTGAAAATATTTATCGTGGGTCGTCGGCCGGATTGGCCGCGTGGAAACGCTTCGGCTTTCCACTCTGGAGTGGTCGGCCGGATTCCGCGTGGAAACGCTTCGGCTTTCCACTTTGGAGGATTACCGGATTGACCACGTGGAAACGCTTCAGCTTTCCACTCTGGAGGATGGCCGGATTGGCCGTGTGGAAACACTTCGGCTTTCCACTCTGGAGGACCTCCGGATTGGCCGCGTGGAAACGCTTCGGCTTTACACTCTGGAGGACCCAGTGGATTGGCTACGTGGAAACGCTTCGGCTTTCCACTCTGGAGGACCCGGGTTCGAATCTCGGGTCCCACTCCTTGAAAATATTTATCATGGGGTCCGGGCCCAGCCCGTCGATCCCCTGGCCGGATTGGCCGCGTAGAAACGCTTCAGCTTTCCACTCTGGAGGACCCGGGTCCCACCCCTTGAAAATATTTATCATGGGGTCCGGGCCCGGTCCAAGTGGAAACGCTTCGGCTTTCCACTCTGGAGGACCCGGGTTCGAGCCTCTGGTCCCACTCCTTGAAAATATTTATCATGGGGTCCGGGCCCGGCCCGTTGATTCCCGTCCTCCACAATTCAGCTGACCCCTCCGCAGGGATGGGCCGTCTGTGGAAGGGCTTGTTTCGCCCCGCCACATAGTATTCTACTTGAATGGAGTGTGGCGTCATCTGTTGACAAAAAAAAATTGGCCGCGTGGAAACGCTTCGGCTTTCCACTCATGAAGACCCAAGTTCGATTCTCAGATCTCACCTTTTTTAGTTTTTACACCCCTTTCCATTCAGAGAGATTACTAAGGAGCGGGGCCAGTTCCCACACTCGTGGAGGGGGACCGGATGGTGAAGGACGGGGATCGCCGACCGGGCCCAGAACCCTGAAAAAAACTTTTCAGGAGATGTCGGGCCGGACCCAGAACCCTGAAAAAACTTTTCAGATGTCGGGCCGGACTCCATGATAAATATTTTCCAGGGGTGAAGCCCAAGACTCGAAGCTTCTGCTTTCCACCCGGATCCTCCAGTGTGGAAAGCAGAAGCGTTTCCACGCTGCCGGATTGGCAGCGTGGAAACGCTTTCAAGACCAGTTGTATGGGCTATTCACGCCGCCTTTCTGGGTTATTACCAGTTGCTACAGCAACATCTGCATTAAGGGCCGAGAGTGAAGAATCTTCACCTGGCTGTCCGGCTGAATCAGCATGGTCTCCCTCGTTTCATGGACCGAGGATGTTGGACTTAGCTCCAGTGAACTTTGGCTATAATTAAACTCGAGTTCAACTGGCAATGGGATCCCTATAGTACCTTATGATAGAACAGGGCCTTCCAGCCCCTCTGGGAGATGTTTTAAAATATTTATGAGCCTACGGCTTTGACAAATATAAATAGGCGAGGTTCGAGTGATTATCTGACAAGCAAGGTTTAGAAAAATTAATTTTTTGCCAACGGATGACACTATATTCCAACCATTAATCACTAAGCTGTAATTCGAATTCAAATTCCATACCTGAAAAGGGATTCGCCGGACCACTGCCTTAACTTCTATTTAAATTTTTCAATAGATTTGGATCAATAATCGAACCAGGACAATAGGCATAAACCGAAACGTTTTCATGAGCTAAAACTGGCCGACCAACACGAAGATAGAATTTTTTCTGTGGGACCTTTCTTTTTAGCCTATGAGTACTAAGTGTTGCATTTCAATATCCATCATGAGCCGCCTATATCCGGGTGGAGTCCGCATCTGGTAAAGCATGGATTCAACAAGATGGGCCTGGATCCGTCCTGATAAAAATTTCTGGAAGTGTGGAATCCTGGAAACGAACCCGATTCGGGGTGGTAATATAACTACCAATATCGCCATCCGGCCGACGACGACCCAATGAATTTTCCTATATGGCTTTACGCCTCTTTCTACTTCATAGCTATTAAGATTAGATTAACCCGGTCCTGCAGGGTGGTAAGCCGAAGCTTTACCACGCGGCCATCCGGCCGACCATAGATATTAAGCCTTGGAGCATTCTACTGTCCATCACAGTCAGTCTATCTCTCCATCCGGCCGACGACGACCCAATGAATTTTCCTATATGGCTTTACGCCTCTTTCTACTTCACAGATATTAAGCCTTGGAGCATTCTACTGCCCATCACAGTCCGTCTATCTCTCTAATAGTATAGTCCGTACTAGTTCCAATAGTAACCATGTTTCTATATGATTTAACGCTGCTTTCCACCCGCTAGATACTAAGTTGGCTTTGATTTTTTTATTTTAAGTGGCGGAACGTTTCTATGCTCACACTCTTGTTAGGGTCAACCGTTACGTGGAGAATGGAGTTCAACGATTCAACCCACACCTCCCCTCAAAAATTTTAGAAGTATAGGATCCTGGAATTGAATCTGGATCCTACAGGATGGAAGCATAGCATGCTTTCATCGCGGTCATTCGGCCAACTTGAACGGCTCAGCCATCAATTGGTGTGCGGGTTCAATAGCCCATCCGACTGAAATCTACCATGGAAACTTTATTCATGGTGTCTGTGCTAAGCCTATTGAACTGTATTTGTCACAGGAATGAGTAACTCATCCCCGTGAAAAGCGAAATCTAAAAGAGACAGTGTTAGTCATCCACGTTATAAGTCAATCCAGTTAATATTAGTGATTTTTTTAAAGTGAGCCATATTATAATTAAAACAAAATGATTTTACTTCGAAGAATTGATTCGAATAAACGAAAAATGATAATGTTTTAAATTTGTCTCATTACTGGCTTTGATTTTTTTTATTTAAATTGATATTTTAAATTAAATATCAACAATAATTATAATTTAATATAGATTTCTTATATACGAGAGAACGGGATCCTTTTGCATTCAATATAATTTACTACCTTGTTATTGAGAAGATTGTAATTATGGGTTCAAAATATTTCGTTAAACGGAATGTAATTCTCATATACCTATAACGATAAACTTCTTACCTTTTTATTTATTCTTGCAGATTCTTTCTATAAGATGCTTTTAATTATGAATTTTCTTCAATAATATACAAAATTATCATTCTTTCTGTCTATTATTATGACGTGAATATTTAAAAATGTTTCGAATTATATTATTTATTCGAAATTTTTAAATATTTTAATTAAGTTAAATAAATTATAATTTTAAACTTATTTAAAAAATTGAATAGGAAAAATATGGATTTCTTCAATTTATTATTTTTATGAATTAAATTATCCAGAATGAAAAAATCGAAATAAATTTTGGATATACACATTGATGAGACACTTTCAATGTTCCATGTTTTTTTCTTTTCCTTGGTTTAAGCCGCTTTTTATCTTCATCAAATATAAAACGATAGGTTTTTTTCCAGAGGTTACCATGAACCATCTATTATCTGGCCGAAGTCGGTATCAGATAAAGAATCTGGTAGATAAAGAATGGAATCAACAGGTTACAAGTCTAGTTACAACAATACGATACTATCAGTACTGATTCTAGTAGCAGCTTTTAACTAATATTTATCATGGGGTCCGGGCCCGGCCCGTCGATCCCCGTCCTCCACATGTCCGGGCCCGGCCCGTCGATCCCCGTCCTCCATAATCCGGTTGACCCTGGGCCCGGCCCGTCGATCCCCGTCCTCCACCATCTGGCTGACCCCTCCGCAGGGGTAGGCAGCCTGTGGAAGGGCTTGTTTCGCCCCGCCACTTAGTACTCTTACTGAGTGGAAAGTAGCGTCATCTGTTGACAGGGCTTGTTTCGCCCCGCCACTTAGTACTCTTACTGAGTGAAAAGTGGCGTCATCTGTTGACAAAAAGAACGCCCCAAGCGAAGTTGGCGAAAATTTTTGTTGCGCCTCCTCAAGTGGTCAGTTCTGATGATGGGCGAACTAGGTGGCTGCCAAAGATGGCGGCCGTCCAATCCGCTCATCATCAAAACTGACAAATTATCTATCAAATTATGTGTAAAAAACAATTGTGTCTTATTACAATAATAATAACAAAAACAAACCACAAAATGCGCCATCGCCCTTTGGCGTCCTGAGCAGGCGCTCCGCTGGATCGTATGTTGAGCCGGCCCTGAATACTATATTTTGTTTGATTAATACTAGAAATTAAATCAGTGGCGTCACCATATTCTATTACAATAATAATAACAAAAACAAACCACAAAATGCGCCATCGCCCTTTGGCATCCTGAGCGGGCGCTCCGCTGGATCGTATGTTGAGCCGGCCCTGAATACTATATTTTTGTTTGATTAATACTAGAAATTAAATCGGTGGCGTCACTATATTCCTTTTCTGGAACTTGCAGAGAGAATCCGGGAAAGGAGAGAATAATATAGAAAAATATAGTAAAGAAAATAACAATAAAATCTTAAAGTACTAACTATTTGAGAATAAAGAAAGTAAAAATATTAAAAATAATTATAAAAGTCCCCAATTGCTCTGCTAAAATTTACTTATTTTAAAATGAAGGTTTGAATGTAAAATTGGGCCGAATTTTAGAGTTAACTGTATATTCATAACGAAAATTGTTTTCATCATCATTGAAATTAATTTTTGATACATGTAAAAATTCTTTAATGTTGTTCGTATAAAAAGAATTAAAAATAACCACAAAACTGTTTCCTATATTAAACTAATCAAAACTAATTGAAAGAATTGATTATTTTATTGAAAATTTTATTGATATTAAATATTATCAATGTTAAATTTATATTAATTGGTTTATATTTGATTTTCATTAATACGGTAGACTCCGGAAAATCCGTAAAAAATCGAAATTAGGGACAATATACATTTATTATTAAAAATAAATAAATTGTTTACATACATATATTCAAATATTTTGTTATTTATTGTAAAAGGAAACAAGAAATTTGTTCATTTAAGCCATGTTTGCAGCACTGAATTTTTTACGGACTGCTGAATGTAATTATGCAATGTTATCTTGTGTCTATAAAAATAATTTATTAGCTCTCCAATATAAAGGAAAAAATCAATAATAAAAGTAGATGTTTAAATAAAAAAAAGTTTATATGACGGTGTTCTTTATCAGAAATCCGCCATTTTGTTTACTCTTCTAACATGATTAATCGCTTTCATCGTTGATCGCTGTCTATATTAACGATGGATTTCCTGCTGTATTATTTTAATTTTTCACATACAGTATTATAAAATGCTATTTAAAATTGCGATTGATATTTATAAAATTGATTTTATTTCTATTTTAAACATACTGTGTAACGAAAATTCACATAAAATTTAATAATTAACTTATAGAATACAACAAAGCAAAGCTCTTATGGACGTATATCCAACGTCAGGTACAATTGTCGCCTTACCGAAGCACGGCGACAGTGATACACATCGAAAGAGGGGGCTGAAATACGCAAAAAAATCTCTAGTGAACTAAAGGTCAAAGATCAAATGTTTACGAGATATAGACCCGCAAAATTCCATTTATTGCAAATGGCGCATGTGGTTTGGCGTAGTGCCTGGCGTCACTGCGATCTGCAACGCGACGCGTCCCGTTCCCGTGCTCGTGCTCCACCACCTATGCCGCCTAGATGCCTCTGTATCTCGTAAATTTTGACCTTTGATCCTTGGTTCACTAGGGATTTTTTGCATGTTTCGGCCCTGCTTTCGATGTGTACCACTTTCGCCGTGCTTCGGTAAGGCGACAATTGTACCGTTTTTGAAGCAGTTTACTTTGTCTATAAATCCAAGAATCTACTCTTTTAAGTGAATATACAGTGGACTCCTGTACAACGCGGGGGATACGTTACGCATTATAGGAAATCGCGTAACATGAGACACGCATTATCAGACGATTTTATGCAAATTTAAACTTGTTTCTGAGTTCCAGTCAAAGATCGTTGATTCCAGCACTGACCGCATATTGTCAATGAGATGCGCGTTAGTTTCGAATATGATTTTATTGTGTGCAAGAGTGTTAATTAATTTATTTTAAAGAAGGTTTCTTTTAATAAAGGAAAAAATAAAACCAGATTACAGGTGCTAAATTTTAAGAAATATTACATACATGCAGATCTCATATATACACGGACTCCGAAAATGCGGATTTGTATAAACTGATGGAAAAATTGTTAAAGTTGTCATGGAAACGAAATAAACATCGTTTGGTTTTTATTACGGTACAATTGTCGCCTTACCGAAGCACGGCGAAAATAATACACATCGAAAGGGGACCGAAACTCGCAAAAAATCCCTAATGGACCAGGGGTCAAAGGTCAAACGTTTGCGAGATACAAAGGCATCTAAGCGGCGAAAATGATACACATCGAAAGGGGACCGAAACACGCAAAAAATCCCTAATGGACCAGGGATCAAAGGTCAAACGTTTGCGAGATACAAAGGCATCTAAGCGGCATAGGTAGTGGAGCACGGGAACGGGACGCGTCGCATCGCAAATCGCAGCGACGCCAGGGACAACACCAAACCACACGCGCCATTTGCAATAAACGGAAGTTTGCGGGTCTCTATCTCGTAAACGTTGGATCTTAGACCCTTGGTTCACTAGGGATTTTTTGCGTGTTTAAGCCCTGCTTTCGATGTGTACCACTTTCGCCGTGCTTCGATAAGGCGACAATTGTACCGTTGTATTAGTCGCAATTTTTTCGTCACGTTATAGGAGATCGCGTTACACGGGAATTTACTGTATCGTATTTTTCTCGGATATATTCATAACAAGCAATTTATATGCAGCATGAAATTTCTATTGATCACAATGTTATTTTTTTTTTTCGTCACGTTATAGGAGATCGCGTTACACGGGAATTTACTGTATCGTATTTTTCTCAGATATATTCATAACAAGCAATTTATATGCAGCATGAAATTTTTATTGATCACAATGTTATTTTCGATCGGATATTTTAATGATAAATAAATAATACTGCATCCATTATTTGCAAAAATGGAAGTAAAATAATCGCGGAATTAGGGCACTAATTTGTGTTTCGAGCTATAATGTTGACTAACTGCATTTCCATTCCATTTATTGTGGCCAAACTTTCTTAGTACGTATTAATTTTGTTTTTCTACGGTTTTTAATTCGCTGCTTGAATGACGATTTTGTGTAGAATCAAAATAATGGGAAATTTCTTTCTAAAATTTTTCTACACTTAGTAACGGCTATATACTTTAATAAAAATCACGACAGGAAAATTACGCGATTTTTTTCTCCTTAATTTACTTTCAAAATCTCGAGATGAAAATTATATAAAGAAAATAAATATGATACTTCGGTAGATAATTTACAAAATTTCATATTCTAACAGGAATACCGTATAGTAAAGGTTTATGATGTAATTTATGATCAAATATGCGATTATTTCTATATTTAATGTTACAATAAAAATACAGTAAACACTGTAAGAATAATATAATTGTACACATAATAAAAGAAAATTATGCCAATATTTATATTTTTAATTTGATTCTACTTATGATTGCTAATTATCCAAGATATATTAAAAGAAACCAATCTGGAATGCTTATAAATCTATTAGATATCGCATTTACGATAAAAAAAATCGATAATTAAACATCACTTTCGGGTTGAAGATTAACTCTAGTTAATCCTACAACCCAGATAATCCAGCCTCGGGAGCTTACTGTATATTTTAACATTACAAATCGCTCATAACCATTTATAAATTGAAAAAGTCTTTAGAATGTTATTATTATAATTAAATCTAGTGCAAATTTCTGTTCGAAGTAAATTTGCAGATCTTAATATTCCATTCATCTGTTCGATTATTTTCCATTAAGAGAAAATGTTTTTGCAAATTCATTACCTGATTCAAATCAAATGTCGGTCAGAAAAATTTTGAGGGCCAAAAAATATATTATTATTAAAGGCATAATTTATATCTATGGTCGTATTAGTATCATTTGCTCTTGGTTTCTAATCAGTTCTTGGAACAAAGAAATGGCCACTAACCAATAATATTTTCTCATAATATTATTCTATAATAATCAGGGGTGTCCAACCTTTTGGCTTCTTTGGGCCACATTTGAAGGAAAATACTTGTCTCGGGCCGCACATAAAATATACTAATTCCAACGATAGTTGTTATTCGACCGGATGACTACGCGGTAACGCGTTGGCGTGTCACGCAGGAGGACCCGAATCCGCCGTCTCCTGAAAAGTTTTTTCGGGGTCCCGAGTTTGGTCCTTCACCATCCAGTCCCCCTCCACGTTTGTAGGTGCAGCCCATGGTTGGAACTGGCCCCGTTCATTAGTAATCTCACTGATTAGAAAGGGGCGTAAAACAAAAAAAAAGATAGTTGTTAATCAAAACTTTAGTAAATAATGTACAATATATGACATCCACCATGACAAATAGGCAAAAATGTCGTAACAATAATCTTTGACTTCTTTGTCTTCAGAAATTTTTAAAAAATCATTGAGCGGATCATTCGCTGAAATAAGAAATATTTTGTAAAATGGAAATAGAAAATTTAGATAGATATTTAAATAATAAAAACTTCATTAAGTACATAAAAATTTCAATGTTTTAAAGAAGTTTACAATTTTATGTTGGGCCGCATTCAGTACAGCAGTGGGCCGCATGCGGCCCGTAGGCCGCGGGTTGGACTATATTAATGTTGGGCCGCATTCAGTACAGCAGTGGGCCGCATGCGGCCCGTAGGCCGCGGGTTGGACAGCCCTATTCTATATGTTATAATGAGTTGGCTGACTCCGTCAGACCAAATTTCGGATATGTAAATTTATAATTTGTATCATTTCAAACAAATGAAATTAGTACGCATTTGTTGATAAATATTATATAAAATTAATTGATTAATAAAATACAATACATTACATTGTTACAGGCGGCGTGGCAAAGCTGTGGCTTACCACCCTGGAGGATCTGGGTTCAAATCCGGGTCCCACACCTTCAGTTTTTTTGGAGGGGTCCGGACCCAGCCGTTGAACCCCATCCTTCAATCATTCGGTTGATTTCATAATTGGTGTTGGCCAGCCTGTAATGGGCCCTCTAAGTGGCCAGATATAGTATACCTCTCGTGTAATATGGCGGCTTAACATACTTAACCTAACCTCACCTACATTATTATACAGAGCCAAAAGAGAAATTGTCTGCATTATACTAATCCATATTCGTAATTACAGATTCTCTTTGCAATTGTACTATTCATTAAGTAATTGTTAATTTTGGAAGCCATAATTAATAAATTAATAATTTCACCGATTTTCTGATTTTTTTTAACTCGTAAAAGTTTTCATAAAATACAAAAAATGTATCTTTTTTAATATCTAATTCCATCACGAAAATTTTTAATATTTTCAGTTGTTAGTTTTGTATTATAATTTTTTTTTTATTCTTTCCTGACGTAAACCTTTTAATTTTAGGCTAAATTATAATGCTTATAATTTTTTAACGATTAGGAAAAATAAATATGGGAGTACCATAATAATTATTTTGTTATTACTGATATTTAAAAAAAAAAATATCAAAGCTAACATTATTTTTTTATTTTATTTGTTAACCACATAACTTTCGTGTAAAACGATTTTAGGCTAAATTATAATGCTTATAATTTTTTAACGATTAGGAAAAATAAATATGGGGGTACCATAATAATTATTTTGTTATTACTGATATTTAAAAAAAAATATCAAAGCTAACATTATTTTTTTATTTTATTTGTTAACTACATAACTTTTGGGGAAAATGCTATACAAGTCGTCGAAATAAATTCATATAGATAAAGCTTGTTTACTTTTCGTTCCTTAGACATTCTTAATTAATAATAATTACTGTAAACCGATGAAATATAGTTTATGCAAGTAACAGGTTCAGATTATTTATTAATACAATAAATAATCTGAACCTGTTAGTATTTATATCGTGTTAATTGATCGTTTTGTAATTATGTAACCGTGACAATTTCTCTTCTTTCTTTGTCAGTTTTCTCTTTTTCACTGTGCCTCGGGGTTATATCATAGAAAATGTTAAGGATGAAATAATCATTAAATGTAGATTAGAAAAATAGATGTTCCTATTAAACAAATAAATTAGCGATTTGGCTAAAGATCGACACATTCCATATGAATAACTGATGGAAGATGAATTGAATAACAGAACGAATCGGAAAACGAAGGACGTAGGGCAAAACTATTGACCTCCCATTTCTATTTTTATTTATAATTTAATTATTAAATCTTACTTGACGACAGCATCGGAAGTCAGTATTGAGTCTATGGGAGCGACGTATTGCTAACTTTTGTGACGGTATTAATGCGCACGAACAGTCGATTTCGCGTCAGTAAGAACGATGTTTATTTTTATGTAATCGTGCCTCTGGGTTTACAGTTTTCAATTTCGAAAAAAAAAAACATTCAATCCAAGTTACTTCGTCTGACGGCTAATCATGCAGCCTTTCGAGAATGACTTAAAATTACAACTCTCCGCCATTTTATAACTATTAGAATCGATTGGAATGCGCAAAAAATCATTGATCATCGTATACATTATAGGAGCGTTCCAAACCTCAACAGTAAGTCATCAGTGATTAGTCTCTTTTGACGTCAGAAATAACTCAACATCAGCTTGTTTCTGTTTCTGTTTGACGATGATAATGATTTGGTACACTCTCCAACTTTTAAAATTTTATCATCTAGCAGGAATTACTTTTCTGCGACGTTAGAAAAACGGTGTAAACCGGTGTCAACACACCGGGTGCACCGTTATAGCTACAACCAGCTCTAGAGGTGGTGTGTGTGTTGACACCAGTTTACACCTCGTCCGTCTAACGTCGCAGAAAAGTAGTTCCTGCTAGATGATAAGATTTTAAAATTTAGAGAGTGTAACAAATCATTATCATCGTCAAATAGAAACAACGACGTTAAATCAGAAACAAGCTGATGTTGAGTTATTTCTGACGTCAAAAGAGATTAATCATTGATGACTTGCTGTTGAGGTTTGGAAGGCAGTCAAAAGAGACTAATCACTGATGACTTACTGTTGAGGTTTGGAACGCGCCCTATAATTTACTACATGTTAAAATCATGCTGATATCGTAATTTTATTCGAAGCTTATAGTTTATTTGTCAAAATTGTCATTATTTTACGGCAATTTACTGTAAGATCGCGAAGAATTTAGTGGACTATATCATCGGCGTAGTTTATAAATGAACTTTGGCTCTCCCGTAGACTCAATACTGACTTCCGATGCTGTCGTCAGGTATAGAGATTCCATAATTCTATGTTTCAGATTAAAAACGAAATATGAAATATCTTTACTAATGTGTTTAAAGGGGAATATAACCCTTCTAGCTTGCTTGGATTCACCTTTGATGCAATGTATAGTCAACCTCTGAGGAGTTGAGCTCTTTGATATCTTTACTAATGTGTTTAAAGGGGAATATAACCCTTCTAGCTTGCTTGGATTCACCATTGATGCAGTGTATAGTCAACCTCTGAGGAGTTGAGCTCTGTGGCAGAAAGTCCATTGTCAAAAATAGGGGGTTTGAAAATCGTTAAAGGGTAGGATGTGTTCGTTGTTAGTCATTATCACGTGACAGTAATAAAATTTTAACTCTAAGCAAATTACTGTGAGAGAGTTGCTAGTAATATATTTGATGCGAAATTTGATTTTTCAGTTATTTGTTAGTCTTGTTTACTAAATGAAATGAAAATTGATATAAGGTATAAATAAAAATGGCTGCTTAGAATTTTATTAATTTATTTATAGAAGATGGTCAGAATCGAGTGTTTTCTGATGAAAGCAGGTTCTGCCTTTGTGCCAGTGATAGCCGTGTGTTGGTCAGAAGGAGGCCAGGGGAACGCCTGCAACCAAACTGTCTACGGCCTAGACACACTGGACCCACACCTGGAGTCATGGTCAGGAGGTAGCAAAGACATCAACCATAGGGGGGAGCACCTATTGGAGTTTCTGATGGGTACTAACCGTTTCATTTTGAATAGGGGTAATGAGCCTACCTTTGTTGTTGTTAACAGGAGGGAGGTCATTGACCTAACTTTAGGGACTCAGTATTTTTCTGACCTAATTGAGAATTGGCATGTATCTGGTGATCCTTCTTTGTCGGATCACAGATATATCTGCTTTAATTTACAGGGTATGGCGCCTAGTCAGGTTACATACAGGGACCCTCGGAGGACTAATTGGGCTTCCTTTAGAGAAGACCTTAAATTTAACTTAGGGGGAGTACAGAGCAGACTTTGCTTGGTGGTGGATTTAGAGATGACTGTTGACCAGATTCAACAGGCA